>SJYR01003832.1:33663-81559 GCA_006410655.1 Kobus ellipsiprymnus
CAAAGGCATTTACTTGGCCCATGATCTCTGTCATTGTTGTCTTCAGAAACAAATAGTAGTAATGCAACAGATTTCAAGGAATATGTTAACCAATTTTCTTTTTGAAAAAATCATGAACTTAATCATAGAGGATCTATAATTCAGAATATTAAAATTTCACTTTTTCTGAGTGTAAGTTGCCCTTAAAGGGTTGTGTAGAAAATGTTTATCTTATTAACTAATAATTTACATATATGTGTGTGTCTAGTGTACTAACAAAATATTTCAATAAGATTGTGATGTATGTTTACCCATTTTTAAATCTGTAAATCAGTTTATCTAGGTTGTTTTTTTTTTTTTTTTGGCTATTGAATTAAGAATGAGTTCCTAATATGTTTTGGATATTAACCCCATATCAGATATATGAGCTAACCAGTATTTTCTCCCATTCTGTAGGACATCTTTTGATTTCGTTGATTACTTCATTTTTTGCAAAGAAATTTTTGAGTGTCATGCTATCTCACTTGTCTGTTTTTGCTTTTATTGTTTGTGTTTTTGGTGTCATTTCAAAGAAACCATTTCCCAGACCAATGTCACATAACTTTTCTTATATTTTTTTTTTTCTAGAAATTATACAATTTCGGGTCTTATATTTAAAGATAAATTTTGAATTGATTTTTTTATGTATAATATAAAATAAGGGTCAAATTTCAGCATTTTGCATGAGTATGTCCAGGTTTCCCGATACCAATTGGTGAGAAGGTGATCGTTTCCTTATTGAACATTCTTGGCCTCTCCTTGAATGTCAGTTGACCATGTATGTGAGGTTTATTTCTGGGATCTCTGGTTCCACTGGTCTTTATATCTGCTTTTAGTCTAGAACCATACTGTCTTAATTGCTATAGCTTTGTGATTTGAAATCTGAAAATGTGATAAGCACAATTTTGCTCTTCTTTCTCAAGATTGCTTTGGGTATTTGGGGCTTTTGTGATTCCATATGAATTTTAGGATCGCTTTTCCTTTTTCTTTAAAAAATACCATTGGGATTTTGATAGATATTGCACTCAGTCTGTAGATTACTTATGGACATTTTAACATTGATTTTTCCGATCCATGAACACATAGATATAATTTATTTTTGTATCAGTGTTTTATAGTTTTCAGTGTACAAGCATTTTAGCACCTTGGTTAAGTTTATTCCTAAGTTATCTTTTTTTTCAGTACTGTGGTAAATGAGATTATTTTCTTAATTTCTTTTTCAGGTAGTTTGTTGTTATTATTCAGACATACAACTTATGTTCACTTTGTATCCCACAACTTTAAAACTAGACAAAGCACTACAAGAAAATGATAGCCCAGTGTTCTTTGAGAGCATAGACTCAAAGCCTCACAAAATACTAGCAAACCAAATTTAGCAGCACATTAAAAGGGTCATACATCTTGATCAAGTGATGCTTATTCCTAAACCAAAAGGATAGTTCAACATAAATCATTTAATGTGATACACCAAATGCACAGAATGACAGACAAAAATCACATGTTCATATCAAGATATGGAGAAAAAGCATTTGTTTAAATTTGCTAGTCTTTCATTATTAAAGCTCTCAACAAACTCAGTAGGAAAGCACATCAACATAATAAGCCACATATATGACAAGCTCAGGGACTTCCCTGGTGGCTCAGTGGTGAAGAATCTGCCTGCGATGCAGAAGACGCAGGGGACCTGGGTTTGACCATCCCGATACCAATTGGTGAGAAGGTGATCGTTTCCTTATTGAACATTCTTGGCCTCTCCTTGAATGTCAGTTGACCATGTATGTGAGGTTTATTTCTGGGATCTCTGGTTCCACTGGTCTTTATATCTGCTTTTAGTCTAGAACCATACTGTCTTAATTGCTATAGCTTTGTGATTTGAAATCTGAAAATGTGATAAGCACAATTTTGCTCTTCTTTCTCAAGATTGCTTTGGGTATTTGGGGCTTTTGTGATTCCATATGAATTTTAGGATCGCTTTTCCTTTTTCTTTAAAAAATACCATTGGGATTTTGATAGATATTGCACTCAGTCTGTAGATTACTTATGGACATTTTAACATTGATTTTTCCGATCCATGAACACATAGATATAATTTATTTTTGTATCAGTATTTTATAGTTTTCAGTGTACAAGCATTTTAGCACCTTGGTTAAGTTTATTCCTAAGTTATCTTTTTTTTCAGTACTGTGGTAAATGAGATTATTTTCTTAATTTCTTTTTCAGGTAGTTTGTTGTTATTATTCAGACATACAACTTATGTTCACTTTGTATCCCACAACTTTAAAACTAGACAAAGCACTACAAGAAAATGATAGCCCAGTGTTCTTTGAGAGCATAGACTCAAAGCCTCACAAAATACTAGCAAACCAAATTTAGCAGCACATTAAAAGGGTCATACATCTTGATCAAGTGATGCTTATTCCTAAACCAAAAGGATAGTTCAACATAAATCATTTAATGTGATACACCAAATGCACAGAATGACAGACAAAAATCACATGTTCATATCAAGATATGGAGAAAAAGCATTTGTTTAAATTTGCTAGTCTTTCATTATTAAAGCTCTCAACAAACTCAGTAGGAAAGCACATCAACATAATAAGCCACATATATGACAAGCTCAGGGACTTCCCTGGTGGCTCAGTGGTGAAGAATCTGCCTGCGATGCAGAAGACGCAGGGGACCTGGGTTTGACCCCTGGGTCAGGAAGATCTCCTGGAGGAGGGCATGATAACCCACTCCAGTACTCTTGCCTGGAGAATTCCATGGAGAGAGGAGCCTGGCAGGTTGCAGTCCATAGGGTGCACAGAGTTGGACATGACTAAAGCAACTTAGCACGCACGCATGACAAGCTCACAGATAATCTCATACTCAACACTGAAAAGCCCAAAGCATTTACTCTAAGATAAGGACCAAGGCAAGGATGCCCACCGTCACATCACTTTTGGCTGGATGGCATCACTGACTCGATGGATGTGAATTTGAGTGAACTCTGGGAAATGGTAATGGACAGGGAGGCCTAGTGTGTTGCGATTCATGGGGTCACAAAGAGTCGGACAAGACTGAGCAACTGAACTGAACTGAACTGAACTGGAAAATTCAGCTGAGACAATTAGTCAAGAAAAAGAAATAGAGAGCATCCAAGTTGGAAAAGGAGAAGTAAAATTATCTGTTTACAGATGACATGAGCTCATATGTAGAAAATTCTAAAGAATCCATGAACACACTCACACACACAGACAAAATGGTCAAAGTTATTTTAAAGTACTGATCTCCTTATGCTCTGCAAGAACAATAGTCAACCACAAAGTAATCCATTCTACCCAGAAACAGAAGTTCTGCATATTTTTTTGCTAAAATCATGAATCAAAACACTTTCCCTCGGTTAACTTTTTTTCCATTAGCTTCTTTGGCTTGACCACTTTTCAGGGTTTCCCTGGTGGCTCAGTGGTAAAAGAATCAGCCTGCCAATGCAGGAGATGTAAGTTTGATCCCTGAAGGAAATGGCAGCCCTCTCCAGTATTCTTATCTGGGAAACCCCACCTGATACAAAGAACTGACTCATTGGAAAAGATCCTGATGCTGGGACGTATTGAAGGCAAAGGAGACAGAGACAGCAGAGGATGAGATGGTTAGATAGCATTACCAACTCAATGGATATGAATTTGAGCAAACTCTGGGAGATAGTGGAGGACAGAGGAGCCTGGAGTGCTACAGTCCATGGGTCACAAAGAGTCGGACACATCTTAGCAACTGCAAACCAACAACCACTTTCCTATGGTTTTCGATTTCCCAATGAATGATGCAAATGCCTTTCAGCCCCTAACATCTGGAGTCATTCAAGCTGAGTCTCCCTTGCACTCGAGCACCTTCCCCAGCAGGAAGATTGAGTCACTAAGCCATGTCTGACTCTTTTGTGAACCCATGGTCTAGAGCCCCCAGGTTCCTCCGTCCATGGGATTTCCCCGGCAAGAATACTAGACTGAGTTGCCGTTTTCTACTGCAGGGGACCTTCCAGACCCAGGGATTGAACATACCTCCCTTACATTGGCAGGTAGATTCTTTACCACTGCCCCACTAGGGAAGCAAGAATACCTTTACTTATGATAATTCACTTACCTATCCATTTTAAACATTTATATATTAAGATTATGCCATTGCATGAAATAGAAATTCCTTTTCTCTAACTTTATTCTTTGTGGGAAGGCTAGACTTCAAGCAAGGCACTTAATGACCATGATTTGATAAATTAATAAATCCTATGGAGAACAAAGGAAGTCTGGTAGTTACATGAGAATAACTGACAGAATGCGCAAAAAGATTTTTAAATATGCAAAGACTAGAGAGACATTACTTTGAACTATAGTTGACTCATACTGGTTGAAAAAGAAGTAAAAGGAGCAGAGAGAATAAATAATAGCACTTAAAATATTGTGAGACCAATTCAATAAGAGACCAAACTAATGAAGAATTTAACTGTCAATGTAGAATATTACATTCAATGAATCATATTAGGAAGAATAAAACTAGACATTTTTCAAAATGGAAAAACATAGTCAGAGACCCTTTGTAGCTGGTGAAAAGCCTTTCAGTTATCACTCTTGTGCTAAATCCGGGAGCTGGCGAGGGACAGGGAGGCCTGACGTGCTGCAGTCCATGTGGTCGCAAAGAGTCACCTGACTGAGTGACTGAACTGAACTGAAATACAGTTTTTAGTAGAGCCAAGCAATGCTATTTAATTTTTAAAGCTAAAAACAACAAAAAAAAATTCATTCTAGAAATGTAGAAAATTTAGTAAATGGAAAATTAGAAGGAAAATTAAGAACTGTTTCTTTATTCAGCTCTTCCCTACTTCTTAGGTTCACTTGTCAGTAAATATACTTTCTGAAATATTCTGGAAATCTATGGAAACCTATGTTTCTATTGTACAAGAAAGGATTAATTAAATACTCTCTGGAAAAGGCAGTCTTTAATGCTTGTTCAGATGTTCCCCTTTTAACGTGGCTGAAAGTCCTTACTGAGTGTGTAGCGTTCTGCCCAGTATTCCTGATCTCAGGGGGCCTTGGCCTGTGGTTGTGGGAAACAGGGCCTCAGTTCCTGGCCAAAGAGTGAAGCTGAGTTGCAGAAGTGAGAGCTGACTCCTAGCCACTAGACCGGTGCTCAGTGCCAAGGCTCTGGCCTCTCAGCTTTTCATATTTTCCAGCTTCTTTTTGTTATTTGACTAAGTGACCAGCTACAAATGGGCTGAACTTTAAAACTGAAGAAAGGAATTATTTTAGTGTTGTTCCTCCTATTTATCTACCTCATTTAATCTACTGAGGACAAGCTGATGGTTCTCCACCTGGAATACATAATAGGATTACCTATGGAAGGTTTTTTTGAGTAGTTATATTTATTCTCCTCTTATTCTGCAATTTCTAATTCAGGATTTTTGAAATGGATGTCAGACAACCTGCATTTGTGAAAATTTCATGAATGATTATATTACAACTCTCTTCAAGCTTGGAGACATTTACCTGGCACCAATCCACAAACATGTGTTTTTTATATTTTGCTGTTTAGTCCTGAAATTAAAAAAAAAAACACTTTTGGCTGGATGGCATCACTGACTCGATGGATGTGAATTTGAGTGAACTCTGGGAAATGGTAATGGACAGGGAGGCCTAGTGTGTTGCGATTCATGGGGTCACAAAGAGTCGGACAAGACTGAGCAACTGAACTGAACTGAACTGAACTGGAAAATTCAGCTGAGACAATTAGTCAAGAAAAAGAAATAGAGAGCATCCAAGTTGGAAAAGGAGAAGTAAAATTATCTGTTTACAGATGACATGAGCTCATATGTAGAAAATTCTAAAGAATCCATGAACACACTCACACACACAGACAAAATGGTCAAAGTTATTTTAAAGTACTGATCTCCTTATGCTCTGCAAGAACAATAGTCAACCACAAAGTAATCCATTCTACCCAGAAACAGAAGTTCTGCATATTTTTTTGCTAAAATCATGAATCAAAACACTTTCCCTCGGTTAACTTTTTTTCCATTAGCTTCTTTGGCTTGACCACTTTTCAGGGTTTCCCTGGTGGCTCAGTGGTAAAAGAATCAGCCTGCCAATGCAGGAGATGTAAGTTTGATCCCTGAAGGAAATGGCAGCCCTCTCCAGTATTCTTATCTGGGAAACCCCACCTGATACAAAGAACTGACTCATTGGAAAAGATCCTGATGCTGGGACGTATTGAAGGCAAAGGAGACAGAGACAGCAGAGGATGAGATGGTTAGATAGCATTACCAACTCAATGGATATGAATTTGAGCAAACTCTGGGAGATAGTGGAGGACAGAGGAGCCTGGAGTGCTACAGTCCATGGGTCACAAAGAGTCGGACACATCTTAGCAACTGCAAACCAACAACCACTTTCCTATGGTTTTCGATTTCCCAATGAATGATTCAAATGCCTTTCAGCCCCTAACATCTGGAGTCATTCAAGCTGAGTCTCCCTTGCACTCGAGCACCTTCCCCAGCAGGAAGATTGAGTCACTAAGCCATGTCTGACTCTTTTGTGAACCCATGGTCTAGAGCCCCCAGGTTCCTCCGTCCATGGGATTTCCCCGGCAAGAATACTAGACTGAGTTGCCGTTTTCTACTGCAGGGGACCTTCCAGACCCAGGGATTGAACATACCTCCCTTACACTGGCAGGTAGATTCTTTACCACTGCCCCACTAGGGAAGCAAGAATACCTTTACTTATGATAATTCACTTACCTATCCATTTTAAACATTTATATATTAAGATTATGCCATTGCATGAAATAGAAATTCCTTTTCTCTAACTTTATTCTTTGTGGGAAGGCTAGACTTCAAGCAAGGCACTTAATGACCATGATTTGATAAATTAATAAATCCTATGGAGAACAAAGGAAGTCTGGTAGTTACATGAGAATAACTGACAGAATGCGCAAAAAGATTTTTAAATATGCAAAGACTAGAGAGACATTACTTTGAACTATAGTTGACTCATACTGGTTGAAAAAGAAGTAAAAGGAGCAGAGAGAATAAATAATAGCACTTAAAATATTGTGAGACCAATTCAATAAGAGACCAAACTAATGAAGAATTTAACTGTCAATGTAGAATATTACATTCAATGAATCATATTAGGAAGAATAAAACTAGACATTTTTCAAAATGGAAAAACATAGTCAGAGACCCTTTGTAGCTGGTGAAAAGCCTTTCAGTTATCACTCTTGTGCTAAATCCGGGAGCTGGCGAGGGACAGGGAGGCCTGACGTGCTGCAGTCCATGTGGTCGCAAAGAGTCACCTGACTGAGTGACTGAACTGAACTGAAATACAGTTTTTAGTAGAGCCAAGCAATGCTATTTAATTTTTAAAGCTAAAAACAACAAAAAAAAATTCATTCTAGAAATGTAGAAAATTTAGTAAATGGAAAATTAGAAGGAAAATTAAGAACTGTTTCTTTATTCAGCTCTTCCCTACTTCTTAGGTTCACTTGTCAGTAAATATACTTTCTGAAATATTCTGGAAATCTATGGAAACCTATGTTTCTATTGTACAAGAAAGGATTAATTAAATACTCTCTGGAAAAGGCAGTCTTTAATGCTTGTTCAGATGTTCCCCTTTTAACGTGGCTGAAAGTCCTTACTGAGTGTGTAGCGTTCTGCCCAGTATTCCTGATCTCAGGGGGCCTTGGCCTGTGGTTGTGGGAAACAGGGCCTCAGTTCCTGGCCAAAGAGTGAAGCTGAGTTGCAGAAGTGAGAGCTGACTCCTAGCCACTAGACCGGTGCTCAGTGCCAAGGCTCTGGCCTCTCAGCTTTTCATATTTTCCAGCTTCTTTTTGTTATTTGACTAAGTGACCAGCTACAAATGGGCTGAACTTTAAAACTGAAGAAAGGAATTATTTTAGTGTTGTTCCTCCTATTTATCTACCTCATTTAATCTACTGAGGACAAGCTGATGGTTCTCCACCTGGAATACATAATAGGATTACCTATGGAAGGTTTTTTTGAGTAGTTATATTTATTCTCCTCTTATTCTGCAATTTCTAATTCAGGATTTTTGAAATGGATGTCAGACAACCTGCATTTGTGAAAATTTCATGAATGATTATATTACAACTCTCTTCAAGCTTGGAGACATTTACCTGGCACCAATCCACAAACATGTGTTTTTTATATTTTGCTGTTTAGTCCTGAAATTAAAAAAAAATACAAAAACAAACAAACAAAAAAACCCTACTTTTAAAAGACCGTTAGGTCAATCCAGGTTGTCTGTTCAAGTATATGTGTTCATCATATGCATAATTACCTTTAAAACAGATGATGGCATTGATCATCTTCTAGTTGCAGTAACTCTTAAAAGATTTGGTTTTGTACTGAATAAGAAAAAAATAAAATAATAACATTAGAAAAAGCTGACAGGAAACAGAACTTGGAAGTAATTGTCACTTATTCTCCCTCACCTGAGAATCGGTGATTAGGAATTTCCTAAACAATATTCAGTCTAGCTCTTTGCTTAGATCTGGAAACTTTTCAAACTGTCCTTTAGAAACAAACCAACAAACTTCAAAACTCTTCTACATATTAAGCCATAAAGTATATAAACCTGGAGCAAACATAACACATTGTTAAGTTTTAGTTGAAAGTGATATTGGATCTCCTTTTATCTGTGTGCCCGTATGTGTGGATGAGCACTCACGTGCACACAGGGTAGCTCCTGAAGTAGGGTGAAAACGCAAAGCCTCCTGCTTTAGAAACACTGCAGTGGATTGCTGGGTTAAGCCACGTCGTCTGATAGTTGTGTCCACCCAAACTTGATTGCTTTGACTTTGCTGAATTGGCTTCTGTGTCATAGCACAGCTGAAGTTGAGAATGTTATTACTAGAAATGTCACGGCACTTCTGACATTACTGTACTGTAAGGATGTAAGTGTGGGTGTAATTTCTAATATTCTTTTTAAGACACATGGGAAATGTTTTTCTGGTTACAGTGTCAGTAATAGGTCTTTTCCTGAATGAGTATATTGTTTTCATTTCAAGGATACTGTGACCCATTAAATGAAATATTGATCCTTCTTTGTGTTGACTACTAGAAAGCTTCAAGCTAAATTTGTGTCCCATCTCTAGCAGATGCACGGAAACATTTGGTATGTCTTCAGTGTACTCATCTTGCTTCTGACATCATCCTCCTTTCCTATCCTCATTTTCCCTCTGTCCCAATTTTCTCACTCTTGATTTATTTTATTTGCAGCATTGAATATATTTTTACAAGAAGACTGTTTTAAGATATCTCTTTTAACAGGAAAAGAAAATAAAGTGAATTCAAGCTAATCATTATCACTTGGTACCATCCACCTAATTTGAATAACTTTACCTTTAATCTATCTATCTATCTATATATATACACACATCTGTGTATATGTGTATGTGTGTGTGTGTGTGTGTATATATATATATATATATATCTGGAGGAGGAAATGGCAATCTACTCCAGTATTCTTGCCTGAAAAATCCATGGAGAGAAGCCTGGCAGGCTTCTCTGTCCATAAAATCCATGGTGTCTGTCCATAGGGTCAGAAATATTTGGACATGACAGCAACTGAGCATATGCGTGTATATATGCATGCACACATAAATATGTGTGTACAGCGCTTTAGCATTAGCTGCTCAGTTGTGTCCGACTCTTTGCGACCGCATGGACTGTAGCCACCCAAGCTTCTCTGTCCATGGGATTCTCCAGGCAAGAATACTGCAGTGGGTTGCTATGCCCTTCTCCAGGGGACCTTCCTGACCCAGGGATCAAACCCAGATCTCCTGCACTGTAGGCTGATTCTTTACCATCTGAGTCACCAGGGAAGCCCAAACACATACATATATAAATATATATGAAGATAAATGATATTGCAATGATCAAAATAATATAATTTTGCAATGATATTCTTTTGATTGTTATCATTCAATCACTAATTTAGCATATTATTTAATTCATGGTTTAAATAAGAATGTGCAGCAATATATTAAAATGACCAAGATTATTATCAGAGAAGTGTAGAGAGAGCTCTTTATTTTATTTGCTAGCCTGAATTAATGTGTGATAAAAAAAAATACACAAGGAGAATAATTATAGTTCAGTAAGTCCCCTGCATAGGAACATTCAAGATGAGAACTTTGGAAGACGAGAATGTGTCTTTCGTTAATGTCAGGTGTGAGTGGAACTGTAGCTTGTCTTCCGTCTCCTGTTGCTGCTGATCCTTAAAGTGTAGAGAGAGCTCTTTATTTTATTTGCTAGCCTGAATTAATGTGTGATAAAAAAAAATACACAAGGAGAATAATTATAGTTCAGTAAGTCCCCTGCATAGGAACATTCAAGATGAGAACTTTGGAAGACGAGAATGTGTCTTTCGTTAATGTCAGGTGTGAGTGGAACTGTAGCTTGTCTTCCGTCTCCTGTTGCTGCTGATCCTTCAGCTCTGCCATCTTGAATCTCTTCTTTCTGCTCCAGTTAGTAAATCGTCTTGCCTGTTAACTTGATGCCAGGCCCTGTATGCCAGCTGTTGTATTGTACTACTGTACTTTTCAAGGTACTATACTGTATGATTAAAAATGTTACCTTTATTTTTTTGTGCTTTATTTTTGTATTGTTTATGAGAAGAGTATTATAAACTCATAGGGTTACAGTACTATACAGCAGAGTGTGATTGTTGGGTACCTAGGCTAACTTTATTTGACTTAACCAAAAAATTGGAATGGTCTCTTAGAACAGAAAGTTTTAGTATGTAGGGAACTTATTTTAGGAATGTAATTCAGAAAACACTTTAATTAAATGGATAAAACGATCCCTGCCTTTAGATACTTCCTGAGTAGACTCAATAGGCAAGCACTTAATTTAATTAATCATTTAATATGATCAATTTATTCTATTATATTTCCAGTCCTAAGCGTTGCTGTGGATCATCTGTACTAAATGCTTTTATGATTTTTAAATTCAGTTTAAATTGAAATGTTTTCTAAAAGAAATATAGATAATAACTATAAACTCAGAGGAATTTTAAAAGATTTATTGATGAAATACAAAAAGTACAGATAACTATTCCTTAATGAATAATTAATATTGCTAGGTTTTTCCTACTGTACTCTTAAGTAAGTCATATATAAATAATTCTATCTGTATTTAACAGACAAGTTTGCCAAAGCTGTACTACTTGCATGTACTGACAACCACCAGGGAGTTAAGGACCCCAAAATTTATACCACAGTTTTCTTCATCTAGTAGGAAATTAGAGTCACCATAGGATCTATTATTTTTCACTCCATGGGCACAAATTGTTGTTGTTATTCAGTTACCCAGTCATGTCTGACTCTTCACAACCCTATGGACTGCAGCATGCCAGGCTTTCCTGTCCTTCACCAACTCCCAGAGTTTGCCCAAGTAATGTCCATTGAATCGGTGAAGCCATCCAACCATTTCATCCTCTGTCACCCTCTTCTCCTTCTGCCTTCCATCTTTCTGTGCATTGGCGTCTTTCCCAGTGAGTCAGCTGTTCACATCAGGTGGCCCAAGTATTAGAGTTTCAAGATTCAGTCCTTCCAAAGAGTATTCAGGGTCGCTTTCTGTTGAGATTGACTGGTTTGATCTCCTTGTTGTCCAATGGACTTTCAAGAGTCTTCTCCAGCACCACAGTTTGAAAGTATCAATATTTCCGCACTCTGCCTTCTTTATTGTCCCGCTCTGACATCTGTGCATGACTACTGAAAAGACGTATATTGACAACCTAATACGTGACAAATTCTATTGTTGGTCACACTGACTTAACTTGATGCTTCACATGCTGATATGTGATACTCTTCTAATTTCTATACATTTATTTTGGGGACAAAAGTTTTCCAGCCTAAGGAAAATTAAGATGTACTACTTAAGACTAGAATTTCTTTTTACTATGGATTTTTTTCCTTATCCCATAAAAGGTTACTGTTTTTCACTTGAAAAGTGAAAGTCGCTCAGTTGTATCTGACTCTTTGGGACCCCATGGACTATATACAGTCTGTGGAATTCTCCAGGCCAGCATACTGGAGTGGGTAGCCTTTCCCTTCTCCAGGGGATTTTTCCAACACAGGGATCAAACCCCGGTCTCCGGCATTGCAGGTGGATTCTTTACCAGCCGAGTCACTCTCTCTATATATTTATATACATACATACACATATATTTTGTGGTATAAGTATATACCAGAACTCATATATTTTTGGTGGGAATGATACAATTGCTTTGAAAAACACATTGGCAAAAGTATAGATGCTTTGAATGATGTTAGTTTCCTCCAGAAGATTTAAGTTTTCTCAGAAGAGAAAGGTCATGAGAATATTACCTTTATTTGTAATGTCCGACTCTTTCTAACCCCATGGACTGCAGCACACCAGGCTTCCCTGTCCTTCGCCATCTCCTGGAGCTTGCTCAAACTCATGTCCATTGAGTCAGTGATGCCATCCAACCATCTCATCCTCCGTCATCCCCTTTTCCTCCTGCCTTCAATCTTTCCCAGCATCAGGGACTTTTCAAATGAGTCAGTTCTTCGCATCAGGTGGCCAATGAATTAGAGCTTAAGCTTCAGCATCAGTCTTTCAAATGAATACCCAGGACTGACTTCCTTTAGGATTGACTGATCTGATCTCCTTACTGTCCAGAGGACTCTCAAGTCTTCTCCAGCACCACAGTTTAAAGGCATCAATTCTTTAGTGTTCAGCCTTTTTTATTGTCCAGTTCTCACATCCATACATGACTACTGGAAAAACCATAGCTTTGACTATGCAGACCTTTGTAGACAAAGTAATGTCTCTACTTTTTAATATGCTGTCTAGGTTTGCCATAGCGTTTCTTCCATGGAGCAAGTGTCTTTTAATTTCATGGCTGCAGTCACCATCTGCAGTGATTTTGGAGTCCAAGAAAGTAATGTCTGCCACCTTAAATAATACTGGTGTATTTTCAACTCCTCGGGTTTCTTATAATCTTGTCTTTATTGAAGCTATCCATTCTACAAATATCATCTAAAATTGTTCCCAACCTGAAGATAGGAATATTAAAGGCACAATCATTTTCTTCAAGTGACTCAGGATTAGACTTGAACATATCCAAATTAGTAAGTGTAATACAAACACAAAATGTGTTAGTTTTATGGCAGTTGAGGAAGCACGGGTAACTATTAGCATTATACACTTATACTTTCATGCTTCTTGACTCTAGATTTGGAAAATAAAAAATCTTCTCAAACTCTATTTCATCTGAGTGGTCATGTGATCCAGTTCTAGCCAATGAAATACTTTAGAATTTTTCTGTAGATAACTTGACTTCTAAAGAAACAGATAATATCTCACTAGCAAAATATTTTTGGCCTTCCTCATTATTCTGGCTTGGCACACAAGCTGGAGAAAAGATGTTGTAGCAAGAAGATATCAAGAGCATGTTTCCTTGAATACATCTGTTAATTGAGATTTCATGTATAATTAACCTAATCAATCCCTGACTTCTTTAGCCATTGCAGTAGGGCTACATGTATTCTTAGGACAACCAATGAGATGAGAAACAACAGCTAATTTTGCAGGCAGAATACAGAGAAATATAGATGGAGTGAATCTACATGAAAAGTATATCATTTTATCTGCTGCTGCTGCTGCTGCGAAGTCGCTTCAGTCGTGTCTGACTCTGTGCGACCCCATAGATGGCAGCCCACCAGGTTCTCCTGTCCCTGGGATTCTCCAGGCAAGAACACTGGAGTGGGTTGCCATTTCCTTCTCCAGTGCATGAAAGTGAAAAGTGAGAGTGAAGCCGCCCAGTCGTGTCCTACTAGTAGCAACCCCGTGGACTACAGCCCACCAGGCTCCTCCATCCGTGGGATTAAACCTTGAAAAATGAATAGGTTTTTCTGGATGTAAGCACTAAGAAGTGGTAAAATTATCTGCATTTTAAGTACCACATGAGGTGTAAGAAAAATGCAGAGTTGAAATGGAGAGCATATATTGAACATTTATGGGAGAGAAGTCTGAGAAGTAATTTGAGTGAGTTTTGTGAGTGACTTGAGTTTTATATACTCAGATCTTCTCCTGTGGTCTCAATGATTCCTTAGGTAGGAAGTTCTTTAGGGGTTCCTGGACCTAATTTCAAAGCATAGGCATGTGTATATGTGTGTGCACACACGCCTGTGAAGGCTTCCCCTCAACTTCAAGTAAAGTTCAGATATCAGTGGTGTCCAAAAATTCAAATAAATGTAACTCATTTCTGGTGCCATCCACTCCTAAATGGCATCAGAGTCCACCAATAAAGGTTTCAGTTCCACAAGATGGCCCTTCACTTGGGAGACTAATTGCAAGCCCTATGCAGACTGGCTGGCCTTATATCAGAAGTTCCCATGACCCCCTCCTGGAGTTCAGTTAATTGGCTAGAACAGCTCTTCAGGAAATCCATTTACTCATTAGACTGCTGATTTATTATCAGTCAGTCATTCGTGTTTGACTCTTTCTGACCCCATGGACTATAGCCTGCCAGGCTCCTCTGTCCATGAAATTCTCAAGGCAAGAATACTGGAGTGGGTTGCCTTTTCCTTCTCCAGGGATCTTTCCAACCCAGGGATCTTTCCAACCCAGGGATCAAACTCGAATCTCCTGAATTGCAGGTTCTTTACTATCTGAGCTGCCAGGGAAGTGATTTATTATAAAGGATATTAAAGGATAAAAATAGCCAGATAGAAAGATACATAGATTGAGGTTCTGAACAAAAGAATTTCTATCCTTGTCAAGTTTGGCCCAACAATTAGAAAGTCTGGTTCTCCAAGCTGGAAGCTCTCCAAACCCTCTACTTTGGGGCGTTTATGGAGGTTTCATTGCATAGGCATTAATTGTATAACTCATTGGCCATTGGAGATTAATTCATCCTCTACTCTTCTCCCCTCCCAGGAAATCAGAGGGTGGAATTGAAAGTTTCAGTATTCTATTCTTGGCTCCCTTGACAAACAGTCCCTTCTACGTGCTTTCTCTGGGTGCTTCCAAAAGCCCTCCTCATTAACATAAACCTGCTAGTGGTGGAAAGACGTTTGGGATAAAATAAGAAGACATCCATTTCACCCATTTCGTGGCTCTGCAGAATTTTCAGGAACTGAAGACAAGATATCAAATGTCTCAGCAAAAGATGATCTCATTGCTCTTATTGCTCAGGAAATTCCAAGGGTTTTGTGAGTTGCATTGAAGGACCAATTAGGAGCTGTGGATGAATACCAAATATGTATTAGAAACATATTTTGATCACCTGCATGACCGAATATGTATATATTTCTTATAAATAATGATAATGCAGAACATATGCAGCCAATGTTTCATAAAAATTACTTGTGCGGAAAACAGATTGGGGGTGTGAGTACAGCAAAGGCTTGATGTAAGTGACATACCGCAGGTATACTTAGTTCTGTGACTTCCATACAAATGTACTGAAATGATGTAATATAATGTAATTTCTCAGTGATGTAATTCAAATGCAATCTGTAAATCTCCATTGTGAGAATGGCCTTTGATATTTTTGGAGGGATATCAGTATCCCCATAAAGTTACAAAGGGTAAAATCAGCAAGAGTGCTCCTATTAAGATCCTAAAGTGAACTGTTGTTTTTTTTTTTTTTTTTTTTCCTTCACCTGACAGAGCTTGTAGTTCATCATGAACTTCTGGGCGCAAAGCAAGGGACATCTGTTCAGTTGCGCTTGTCATTACTGATATGCTAATTAAAAATGACTTTTAGCTTTTATCATTTTGTTTATTTTTCATTATACATATGCCCTGTGGGATTTTACAATGGGTGTTGTCTCAAAATTCTCAGAGACAAATAAACAAAGCAAGCTATTCATTATTGCTTCTGGACTTAACATTGTATATGATGTAACTCTAAGTGCTTACTTTCACCTTTCTCCGGCCAGAATATTCTGGGATTTCCTCCAGGATAAAGATCAGCCCAGTGGGATCCATGCATCTGTAACATCTGGACTGTCTCAGTGTAGCCTTGTCACTGCACACAGAGGCGGGTGAAGGTTGAAGTTTTCATAAAGTACAGCAGCCTGCTTATATTTTGCAGCCAAAAGCACAAGCATATTGTCAGCCTGCCTGCTTTCTAATGCAGGGTTCTGATACAGTATTTTCATTACTCACACACCACCAGTCACAAAATATTAAGACAAATTTACACCAAGCTAGAAACCATTCAGCATCTCTGTGGAATGCAGGGGAAAGAAGACCACCCCTAACCCCAGACCTTACTTTGGAACCAGGGCTTTAAACAGATATGATATATAGCATGTGAGAAGAGTCAGTAAAGCTATAAATAATAACAAAATAATTGCAGAGGAAGAACATGAACCTGTCTGAATATGTGTGCAACCTGCTGGGATTTTCTTGTTTCCTCTCCTATCCAGCCTCTAACACAGGGGTTGCTGTTGCTGCTGCTGCTGCTAAGTCGTTTCAGTCGTGTCCGACTCTGTGCGACCCCGTAGACGGCAGCCCCCCAGGCTCCCCCGTCTCTGGGATTCTCCTGACAAGAACACTGGAGTGGGTTGCCATTTCCTTCTCCAATGCATCAAAGTGCAAAGTGAAAAGAAAGTCGCTAAGTCGTGTCCGACTCTTCATGACCCCATGGACTGCAGCCTACCAGGCTCCTCCGTCCATGGGATTTCCCAGGCAAGAGTACTGGAGTGGGGTGCCATCGCCTTCTCCAAACAGAGGGGTTACCCATTTCCAAAACTGCTGAAAAGTTAGGTCTCCCCTGTAGCTCAAACAGTAAAGAATCTGCCTTCAACGCAGGAGACTCGGATTTGATCCCTGAGTTGGGAAGGTCCTCTAGAGAAGGGAGTGGCAATCCACTCCAGTATTCTTGCCTGGAGAATTCCATGGACAGAGGAACCTGGTGGGCTACAGTCCATGGGATCACAAAGAGTCAGACACGACTGAGCGACTAAGTGGGAAGAAGAACTGAGTTAAAATAGTAGATTAGACAATAGGGTATTTAAAAACTAATATCAGTAACATTTCATAAACACAATAGATAGATATTTAAAAGGTGTTTTTGAATAGGGCTACACTTCTAAACTTTAAGGTTGAACATATGCTTAATATTTCAGAATGGACACAGTTATACAAGGCCACTTGATAATATATATTTATAGGTAATAATATATACCAAGATGAAAAATCATGAATTTAATAATATTAAGAAGAACAAATTAATTTTTAGCATATAATTATTATAATTTTAATGATCAAAATAAAGCAAATATGAATTTGCTAGTTTATTTAACTCTCATTGCAGTATCAAAAATACTTTATTGATTTACAAAAATAACATTATAAAAATAAAACAAGTGATGGCATATGAGATTTCAATATTCCAAATAATTTTAAATTATTATAAAACATGAACATGATGAAAGTCTTTTTTAAAACAAAGTTTAGAAAAGATGCATATCGAATAGAATCAGCATCTTACTTTTTCACAGGGCTCCCCTAATAGCTCAGACAGGAAAGAATTGGCCTGATACAGGGGACCTAGGTTGCCAGTCTTGCTTCATGCCTTCTGTCATCTTTGCCTGCTAACTTTCAGACATTACATGCATGTAGTCTGTGATAGATGCTTGAGATACAGACTGTTAGCATAAATACATTCAATTTTAGAATCACCTTGCTTATGGATAGCTAGAATTATAAGGTCAAAGATTTAGGAGATGGATAGTTTGGCTTGCAGTATGCTTGGAATTTTCTTTCAGAAGATAAAATTTGAGGATAAGTTTTGAACAATAGATCAGAATTGGAAAGAAAGCAGTTACTGCTGATAGCTGCAAGAAATGTAAATAACAATGAAATAAAGAAGAAAGGCAGCATATTCATCCACATGTATAAGGAACTGAATTGCAATAGGTTGTGCAAATTTTTCAAAAATTTTGTCCTGAGACAAAGAAAATTTCCAAGCCCTCTTTTGTCATAGCATAACCAGGCGTCATAAAAAAGAAACAGTAAAATATAGGGTGAATTATAACAATTTTCATACAGGTCTAAAAATGATAAGAAAATTAGATAATCTGTGATTATCACAGATATTCTTTGCAATTCCATGGACTGTCCATGGAATTCCCCAGGCCAGAATACTAGTGAGGATGGCCTTTCCCTTCCCCAGGGGATCTTCCCAACCCAGGGATTAAACCCAAGTCTCCCCGCATTGCAGGCAGATACTTTACCAGCTGAGCCACAAGGGAAGCCCAAAACTTAGAGTTAATTATACCAATTTCTGTACAGGTCTAAGAATGATAAGAAAACTAAATGACCTGTCATTATCACAGATATTACTTTTCTTCTTCCTAAATCACACATTTTTCATTTTAATAATAGAAATAAATGCTACTTATGCAAGAAATTGATGGATTCATATTAAAAATGAAAAATACAACATTCAGCAGAGCTTTGCTTTGCAAAAGATACTCAGTTAGTTCAGTTGAGTCACTCAGTCATGCCTGACTCTTTGTGACCCCATGAATCACAGCATGCCAGGCCTCCCTGTCCATCACCGACTCCCGGAGTTCACTCAGACTCACATCCATCGAGTCCGTGATGCCATCCAGCCATCTCATCCTCTGTCGTATCTGAGGTTATTGATATTTCTCCTGGAAATCTTGATTCCAGCTTGTGTTTCTTCCAGTCCAGTGTTTCTCATGATGTACTCTGCATATAAGTTAAATAAGCAGGGTGACAATATACAGCCTTGACGGAATCCTTTTCCTATTTGGAACCAGTCTGTTGTTCCATGTCCAGTTCTAACTGTTGCTTCCTAACCTGCATATAGGTTTCTCAAGAGGCAGGTCAGGTGGTCTGGTATTCCCATCTCTTCAAGAATTTTCCACAGTTTATTGTGATCCACACAGTCAAAGGCTTTGGCATAGTCAATAAAGCAGAAGTAGATGTTTTTCTGGAACTCTCTTGCTTTTTCAATGATGCAGTGGATGTTGGCAATTTGATCTCTGGTTCCTCTGCCTTTTCTAAAACCAGCTTGAACATCAGGAAGTTCACAGTTCATGTATTGCTGAAGCCTGGCTTGGAGAATTGTGAGCATTACTTTACTAGTATGTGATGTGAGTGCAATTGTTCGGTAGTTTGAGCATTCTCTGGCATTGCCTTTCTTTGGGATCGGAATGAAAACTAACCTTTTCCAGTCCTGTGGCCACTGCTGAGTTTTTCAAATTTGCTGGCATATTGAGTGTAGCATTTTAACAGCATCATCTTTCAGGATTTGAAATAGCTCCACTGGAATTCCTTCACCTCAACTAGCTTTGTTTGTAGTGATGCTTCCTAAGGCCCACTTGACTTCACATTCCAGGATGTCTGCCTCTAGATGAGTGATCACACCATCATGATTATCTGGGTTGTGAAGATCTTTTCTGTACAGTTCTTCTGTGTATTCTGCCACCTCTTCTTAATATCCTCTGCTTCTGTTAGGTCCAGACCATTTCTGTCCTTTATCGAGCCCATCTTTGCATGAAATGTTCCCTTGGTATCTCTAATGTTCTTGAAGAGATCTCTAGTCTTTCCCATTCTGTTGTTTTCCTCTATTTCTTTGCATTGATCGCTGAAGAAGGCTTTCTTATCTCTTCTTGCTATTCTTTGGGACTCTGAATTCAGATGCTTATATCTTTCCTTTTCTCCTTTGCTTTTCGCTTCTCTTCTTTTCACAGCCATTTTTAAGGCCTCCCCAGACAGCCATTTTGCTTTTTTGCATTTCTTTTCCGTGGGGATAGTCTTGATCCCTGTCTCCTGTACAATGTTATGAACCTCAGTCCATAGTTCATCAGGCACTCTATCTATCAGATCTAGGCCCTTAAATCTATTTCTCACTTCCACTGTATAATCATAAGGGATTTGATTTAGGTCATACCTGAATGGTCTAGCGGTTTTCCCTACTTTCTTCAATTTAAGTCTGAATTTGGCAATAAGGAGTTCATGATCTGAGACACAGTCAGCTCTTGGTCTTGTTTTTGTTGACTGTATAGAGCTT
Source organism: Kobus ellipsiprymnus (assembly GCA_006410655.1). NCBI lineage: Eukaryota > Metazoa > Chordata > Mammalia > Artiodactyla > Bovidae > Kobus > Kobus ellipsiprymnus. The sequence goes on from SJYR01003832.1 coordinate 53,754, forward strand.
CTCCATCTTTGGCTGCAAAGAATATAATCAATCTGATTTTGGTGTTGACCATCTGGTGATGTCCATGTGTAGAGTCTTCTCTTGTGTTGTTGGAAGAGGGTGTTTGCTATGACCAGTGCATTTTCTTGGCAAAACTCTATTAGTCTTTGCCCTGCTTCATTCCACATTCCAAGGCCAAATTTGCCTGTTACTCCAAGTGTTTCTTGACTTCCTACTTTTGCATTCCAGTTCCCTATAATGAAAAGGACACCTTTTTTGGGTGTTAGTTCTAAAAGGTCTTGTAGCTCTTCATGGAAATATTCAACTTCAGCTTCTTCAGCATTACTGGTTGGGGCATAGACTTGGATTATGTTGATATGGAATGGTTTGCCTTGGAAATGAACAGAGATCATTCTGTCGTTTTTGAGATTGCATCCAAGTATTGCCTTTCGGACTCTTTTGCTGACCATGTGGCTACTCCATTTCTTCTGAGGAATTCCTGCCCACAGTAGTAGATATAATGGTCATCTGAGATAAATTCACCCATTCCAGCTGCTAGAAGTAGCTTTTTTATTTTCAATTCTCTTTAATTTAATATTGCCATATTTGAGTAGTAATAACATTTGACAAATTATATATAGTTGGATGTCATCATTGACTCAATAGACATAAGTCTGTTTAAACTCTGGGCGATAGTGAAGGACAGGGATGCACTTCACGGGGTCACAGAGTCGGGCATGACTTAGTCACTGAACAGCAATTTACTATATGCTTTATATTTAATAGTCAAACCCTCACAAGAATTCTATGAAGTAGTGCTATCAGTATCTGTTTTTAAGAGAATAATTTGAGGTGCCGGGATGTTGGATAATCCCCAAATCATCTGCCTAATAAAGTTGATGGCTGGAGTTTGAAACCAAGCTACATTGTTTCAGAGCCCAGGTTCTTAATCCCTGTCTATTGAGTAATGAGTATCTTGAGTAATCCATTCTAGGAATGCTACCTTTTATATTAATATTTCATTTGGAAAGTTGTAGGTAAAAGTTAATTGACTCACAATTTTATTTAAATATGACAGAATTCTGTTTTATTTAATCTAGGTATTGGGTACATATATAGGATATATATGTATATATAACTCATGAATTATATATATGTAATTCATGAATTATTTTAAAAAAATATTTAGTGTACAATTGACAAACTTGATTTCCTTTTACTTTCTTTCTTTACTGCTTATATGATATTATAATTCAGTCAGTCAGTAAGTTCAGTCACTCAGTCATGTCCAACTTTTTGGAACCCCATGAACCGCAGCATGCCAGGCCTCCCTGTCCATCACCAACTCCCGGAGTCCACCGAAACCCATGTCCATTGAGTCAGTGATGCCATCCAACCATCTCATCCTCTGTCATCCCCTTCTCCTCCTGCCCTCTATCTTTCCCAGCATCAGGGTCTTTTCCAATGAGTCAGCTCTTCATATCAGGTGGCCAAAGTATTGGAGTTATTAAATATATGTAAATATTTACTTTAATGTAATTTTATTGTCATGGTTTTAGGATAGTCTTAAAATTTCTACTATTATCTTTGAAATTCTTTGGCTTATAAAATATCATTCATAGAAATTTTATGGATAACTGAAATAAGTCTGGAGATTAAGTCCTATGCCATTTTAAAAAGAAAACATCAGTAAGAAGAAAACATTCACGTTAATTCAAGTGTGAAATAGTGTGCATGCTCATAGCTCATCATTGCTCTAATGACTGTTAACTGCAAAGACATTCAACATCGCATCTTTTAATAAATTTTGAGAACACACTCCTCATAATGTAGGTCTCATTGATTTTTCTACTTATTTCTGAATTTACTACATTTGAAATTTACAGATCCTTGGCCGACCTTTGGTATCAAATGGTACCATAGAGCATCATGCATTGAAGACAGTCCTTAAAAGTCAAATATTGTATTACTCTGCTTTCACACCATTTAAAGACTAGAAGAGCTTTGCGACTGCCTTGGAAACTCACTGAATGTTTAGTTTCAACTTCAATTTTCTATTGATAGGCTTTGACTCAAACAAATTAATACTTGGCCTATTTATATTTTATTCCATGCAATCTTATATTTGTGATGACTTCTGCTACATGAATTGAGGTACTCAATTTTCCCCATTGTTAAAGATCCTATTCTCTTTTGATCATCAGCTTCTTCTGGCATTCATTTCTGCAATATGCCTTATGATGACTAACCCTAGATCTAATATAATTACCAAACTATTGTTGATGATTGACTAACTACTCTGTCTAGACTAGACCCATTTGGTAAGATTGGTAATAAATCTTAGAACTGAAGATAACAGGAATATCTAAGGAAGCCACAAGTGAACAATGCTTATTTCTTAAGCAATAAAGAGATTCAGCAACAAAGCTGTTACTTTGGGATAGTTTCTTTTATTTAAATTTTTCATTATTTATTATTTAAAATGTTTAATCCCTATATCCTCAACAAGATTATACATTATAAGGCAATGCTTTTCAAATTTCAGAAACCTCACAATAACACTCAGCTCAGGGCCTTGCATAAAGTAGATAAAAATAACTGATTGAAAACAAAAAATGTGGTGAATTAATATTTCAAAAGTTTACATAAGAATTGAAACAAGTGAAATGTAATAGGGAATCTAGGCCAAATCACATTTTGATAACAATCTCCTATGTGATCCAACAAACCTGATTCATTTCTCAAGTTAATGACCTTTCCTCTAAGCCCACAATTTTCCCCATTTGATTGTATATATTCTAGACTCTTCTGTGAAGTTTAATCTCTGGACTTTTTTAAGCAAATGGACATGGAGTCTAAGGTGCTTTGTGTGATGCTGCTTACAGATCACAATTATTAAATGATTGTAGATGACTTTAAATTTTAAATTTAGATAATATGACCTCTATACTCTCTTCTAGTTCTAAAACCCATTCATTCATATTCCATGGATTATAAGTTAGAGTTCAAGTAACTCAGCTAATACCAGCTCCTCCATGACTCAGCCCCTACAGACTTTTGCAGGGTTTTATCCTGCCATTTACTCTTTGTTATGATCAACTAAAGCAAAATTGCTTGCAAGTATTTTTAGTGTACTGTGCTATTTCATGACTCTGTGCCTTTGCCTATATGCTCTATTCTTTTATCAGCCTGGTAAGTTCATCTTTCTAATCCCGTCCACAGGAAATTTTCTCTCGAAAGTCTTTCCCCAAAACTGCAACGCTGCTGGGAAAATTCCTCTCTGTCTCTCTCCTATTCTATACTGCTTTGTACCTTGTGCATCATTTAATTTTACTGATAAGACATTTGAAGTCACCTCTATACCCTACTAAAATGTAAGCTGTTTAAATGTGGAAGCAGTCTTTTTCTATCTTTAACCACTAAGATGTTAAGATGAGGTGAACATAAAAACACACCTAGTCCACTTGCCATGTTTTATAAATGAAGACTGCTGTAAATGTTAAATGCTATTTATATTTAAAATTTAATTTATATTTTATTTAAAATTGTCAAAATATACATCAGAAATTACTTGCTAATCAAGTGAATTTTCTTACTCAAGTAATGCATTTATATGTCAGTTCTGTGTTGTAAAAAATAAAAATTCCCATGTTCTCATGAGGATTAGAGAACTGGACTGATTTCCTGTCATGAAACAAGGAAATCCCATTCTTCTTTCTCAAAATCCTTTTGGTGCCCTTCTGAATACAGTAATATATTTGACAGCATATCTTTATAGATCTCTGTCCTTGTATCATAAGTCTAAATTTCATGCTCTAGAAGAACTTGCATTGTCACCTGTCGATGATTCGCTATAAGATAGGAAGTGTCATTGGAGGAAATAATAAGACAGATTTTTAAAAATGTTTATTTCATATAACTTTATACTTTTAAAAACTTTACAATAAGGTACACTTATATTTTTATTTTTAGTAAATAAACAAAATAAATAGTGTATCTGACTGAGTTTGGTTCAATAACTGTTTAAGTCGCTCAAAAACAATTTATTTTGAAAATAATTGCATTTTGAAATAACTTGATCAATGTCTTCTTTATATGTTGTCTTTAACACTGTTAACCAAAGATATCAGTTTCTCTTTTCAAAATTTTGACTCATTTGATTCAAGAATGAAATATACAGAAGATAATTGAAATAAAAACTAAGATCTACTTTGTCCTTTAATATTTCATCCTAACACAAAATAAAGCATAATATCAATATTTCTATTGGAAATTTATATAGAGCAATCATAGTAATCATTGATTGAGATATATGCTTCCATTTTCCGGTAGAAATGAGTTTGCATGATATGACCCAAATAAAATATGTGGATTTATGTTTTGTATCCCATTTTATCTAATGTTCTTTACTTCATCTATAAAGTTAGTGCAGAATTGTTAGCAATTTCTGAAATACTGCCTCTATTTTATTTGTTTATTTTTTCTGTTTCTTATGTCTTCCAATGTGCCTTTTCTCACTTGGATTTTTTTAGTGTGTTCATTTCTCTCTGTTTTATATACCAAAATGCTTTACTTTCGACTCACATCTGAAAGCTGGGTTAGTTGAGTAAATAACTATGGCTGCACTGCTGTTTTACTGCCTCACTTTTCATTTCACAAACACGTAATCTGAGGTGAACCTTAGTTTTCCACTGTGTTTTATTTTTTAAGCTTCTGTTTGGACTCCTTGTCAATGAGCATTGGGGTCTTTTGTTCTGAACACATAACCCTTTCCAAAGGGTGGGAAACGTTCTTTGATTCCTACCATTCAGCATTCATTAATGGGGTTATTCATCAAGTATTTATTATGTACCAGCTGTGTTCCAGGCAGTATCTGAGTACAGAGGGCAGAGAAGGTGACAAACAGCAAGTGGCAGATGTCTAGGGAAGGAGATCAACAGTAAATATGTAAGTGATTTTGATTGCAATCAAGATTATGAGGATACAAACAGCCAAATGTGGAGTGCCTCTCATGAAGTGTGTTATTCGGTAAAGCTCAGCTAAGGAAGGCCCTGTGGATAGGTTGATATGTGAGCAGAGATCTGAAAAAAGTTGAAGTAATGAATCTAACATTTATTGTAAAAGTGTTTTAGACAAAGAGAACAGACATATACAAAGACTGATTCTTATCTGAGTTAACATGTTAAGAACTGCAAGGAACAGAAAGAAAGCCTTTGTGGCTGGATGGAAGGAACAAGGATAAAGCCAGAAGGAGAAAATTTAGAAAGGCAATAGTGACATCTGAACATTCAAGTCCTGTTGCTGTAAAGGCTCTGTTATCCCTCCTGGGACATGTGCCACGAATGTTGAGAATCCCAGATTTGGTGAACTCATTCCTTTCACTTTCTTTCTTTCTTTCTTTCTTTTCTTATTTTTTAATTGTAAGATAAAACCTCAGTTCAATCTTATAACTTAAGAGTGAATCATCAATTATATCTATTTTACTATTTCTTGGAAGTATTAAAAGAAAAACTAGTTATGTTTTTAATATCCAAGGATATAATATAGCATCAAATGTATCTGTTGTGTCCTATATATTGTATGGTTCCTGAATTTATGTCTATATTTACATATGAGACTCCACAGTGGCAGCTGGAGTACTATGTTCAAACCAGCGTGAATGTTGTACAAAGCCGAGAAACATGGACTCTGCTGGAAGTAGCTGTAGCTCTGCGGGGTTACAAGGCAACTGCGGTAGCAGGGGAAATCACTGATACCGCTGATGCGTGCCTGGGTGTGGACTCCTTCAGGCCTCGCATATTCAGGGCCTACAGTGGCAGAATGCTGGCAAACTGCTATGCTGGCATATTCCTCTGACCCAAAATTTACTCTAGGTTTCTTCTAAATGAGAGCTCGCGGTTCACCTTCTAACTGTGTAATTACTTTATTCTGAAGATGCATACTACAGTCCACAGCTCTGACTGTGAAGAAACATTCAAAGAAGTCACTTAGTATAGTCAGTAACTGACTGAATTCAGAACAGAAGCAAATGTTCCTTCTGCAGGAAAAGTTTCTTTTTTTTTCTTTAATATACCTAACATTGATTTTTTGCCACCTCTTCTTAATATCCTCTGCTTCTGTTAGGTCCATACCATTTCTGTCCTTTATCAAGCCAATCTTTGCATGAAATGTTCCCTTGGTATCTCTAATTTTCTTGAAGAGATCTCTACTCTTTCCCATTCTGTTGTTTTCCTCTATTTCTTTGCACTGATCGCTGAAGAAGGCTTTCTTATCTCTTCTGGCTATTCTCTGGAACTCTGCATTCAGATGCTTACATCTTTCCTTTTCTCCTTTGCTTTTTGCTTCTCTTCTTTTCACAGCTATTTGTAAGGCCTCCCCAGACAGCCATTTTGCTTTTTTGCATTTCTTTTCCATGGGGACGGTCTTGATCCCTGTTTCATGTACAATGTCACGAACCTCTGTCCATAGTTCATCAGGCACTCTATCTATCAGATCTAGGCCCTTAAATCTATTTCTCACTTCCACGGTATAATCATAAGTGATTTGATTTAGGTCATGCCTGGTCTAGTGGTTTTCCTACTTTCTTCAATATAAGTCTGAATTTGGCAATAAGGAGTTCATGATCTGAGACACAGTCAGTTCCCGGTCTTGTTTTTGCTGACTGTATAGAGCTTCTCCATCTTTGGCTGCAAAGAATCTAATCAATCTGATTTTGGTGTTGACCATCTGGTGATGTCCATGTGTAGAGTCTTCTCTTGTGTTGTTGGAAGAGGGTGTTTGCTATGACCATTGTGTTCTTAGGCAAAACTCTATTAGCCTTTGCCCTGCTTCATTCCGTATTCCAAAGCCAAATTTGCCTGTTACTCCAGGTGTTTCTTGACTTCCTACTTTTGCATTCCAGTCCCCTATAATGAAAAGGACATCTTTTTAAGGTGTTAGTTCTAAAAGGTCTTGTAGGTCTTCATAGAACCGTTCAGCTTCAGCTTCTTCAGCATTACTGATTGGGGCATAGACTTGGATTACCATGATATTGAATGGTTTGCCTTGGAAACGAACAGAGATCATTCTGAGGCTTTTGAGATTGTATCCAAGTAATGCATTTCAGACTCTTTTGTTGACCATGATGGCTACTCCATTTCTTCTGAGGGATTCCTGCCCACAGTAGTAGATATAATGGTCATCTGAGCTAAATTCACCCATTCCAGTTCATTTTAGGCTGATTCCTAGAATGTTGACGTTCACTCTTGACATCTCTTGTTTGACCACTTCCAATTTGCCTTGATTCGTGGACCTGACATTCCAGGTCCGTATGCAATATTGCTCTTTACAGCATGGGACTTTGCTTCTATCACCAACTGAGCTAAATTCACCCATTCCAGTTCATTTTAGGCTGATTCCTAGAATGTTGACGTTCACTCTTGACATCTCTTGTTTGACCACTTCCAATTTGCCTTGATTCGTGGACCTGACATTCCAGGTCCGTATGCAATATTGCTCTTTACAGCATGGGACTTTGCTTCTATCACCAGTCACATCCACAGCTGGGTATTGTTTTTGCTTTGGCTCCATCCCTTCATTCTTTCTGGAGTTATTCCTCCACTGATCTCCAGTAGCATATTGGGCACCTACTGACCTGGGGAGTTCTTCTTTCAGTATTCTATCATTTTGCCTTTTCACACTGTTCATGGGGTTCTCAATGCAAGAATACTGAAGTGGTTTGCCATTCCCTTCTCCAGTGGACCACATTCTGTCAGACCTCTCCACCATGACCCACCCGTCTTGGGTGGCCCCACAGGCATGGCTTAGTTTCACTGAATTAGACAAGGCTTTGGTCCATATGATTAGATTGACCAGTTTTTTGTGATTATGGTTTCAGCATGTCTGCCCTGTGATACCCTCTCGCAACACTTGCCATCTTACTTGGGTTTTTCTTACCTTGGATGAGGGGTATCTCTTCACTGCCACCCCTCCTGACCTTGAACATGGATTGGCTCCTCTTGGCCCACCTGCATCTGAGCAGCCACCGCTCCTTGACATGGGGTTATTAAGAAGAGGTGGCAAGAATACACAGAAGAACTGTACAAAAAAGATCTTCATGACCAAGATAATCATGATGGTGTGATCACTCACCTAGAGTCAGACATCCTGGAATGTGAAGTTAAGTGGTCCTTAGAAAGCATCACTACCAACAAAGCTAGTGGAGGTGATGGAATTCCAGTTGAGCTATTTCAAATCTTGAAAGATGATGCTGTGAAAGTGCTGCACTTAAAATGTCAGCAAATTTGGAAAAGTCAGCAGTGGCCACAGGACTGAAAAAGGTCAGTTTTCATTCCAATCCCAAAGAAAGGCAATGCCAAAGAATGCTCAAACTACCACACAATTGCACTCATCTCACACGCTAGTGAAGTAATGCTCAAAATTCTCCAAGCCAGGCTTCAGCAATGTGTGAACCATGAATTTCCTGATGTTCAAGCTGGTTTTCTTTATTTTTTAAAATATTTGTTAACTTTTATTTATTTATTTATTATTTCTTTAAATTTTTATTTTAACTTTAGTTTACTTTACAATACTGTATCGGTTTTGCCAAACATTGACATGAATTCACCACGAGTGTACCAAGCTGGTTTTAGAAAAGGCAGAGGAACCAGAGATCAAATTGCCAACATCCGCTGGATCATGGAAAAACCAAGAGAGTTCCAGAAACAACTACGTCTGCTTTATTGACTATGCCAAAGCCTTTGACTGTGTGGATCACAATAAACTGTGGAAAATTCTTGAAGAGATGGGAATACCAGACCACCTGACCTGCCTCTTGAGAAACCTATATGCAGGTTAGGAAGCAATAGTTAGAACTGGACATGGAACAACAGAATGGTTCCAAAAGAGTATATTGTCATCCTGCTTATTTAACTTATATGCAGAGTACATCATGAGAAACTGTGGGCTGGAAGAAGCACAAGCTGGAATCAAGATTTCCGGGAGAAATATCAATAACCTCAGATATGCAGATGATACCACCCTTATGGCAGAAAGTGAAGAGAAACAAAAAAGCCTCTTGATGGAAGTGAAAGTGGAGAGTGAAAAAGTTGGCTTAAAGCTCAACATTCAAAAAAATGAAGATCATGGCATCTGATCCCATCACTTCATGGGAAATAGATGGGGAATAGTGGAAACAGTGTCAGACTTATTGTTTTGGGCTCCAAAATCACTGCAGATGGTGATTGCAGCCATGAAATTAAAAGACACTTAGTCCTTGGAAGGAAAGTTATGACCAACCTAGATAGCATATTCATAAGCAGAGACATTACTTTGCCAACAAAGATCCATCTAGTCAAGGCTATGGTTTTTCCAGTAGTCATGTATGGATGTGAGAGTTGGACTGTGTAGAAAGCCGAGCTCTGAAGAATTGATGCTTTTGAACTGTGGTGTTGGAGAAAACTCTTGAGAGTCCCTTGGACTGCAAGGAGATCCAACCAGTCCATTCTGAAGGAGATCAATCCTGGGTGTTCGTTGGAAGGAATGATGCTAAAGCTGAAACTCCAGTACTTTGGCCACCTCATGTGAAGACTGTCTCATTGGAAAAGACTCTGATGCTGGGAGGGATTGGGGGCAGGAGGAAAAGGGGATGAGAAAGGATGAGATGGCTGGATGGCATCACCGACTTGATGGACGTGAGTCTGAGTGAACTCCGGGAGTTGGTGATGGACAGGGAGGCCTGGCATGCTGCGATTCATGGGGTCACAAAGAGTCGGACACAACTCAGTGACTGAACTGAACTGAAGAGAACTGAGGCATGAATATTTCTATATTAATAATTGAGAAAATTTTCTTCTTGAAATAGTTCTCAATGGGGATGGATATTTGGCATTTCTTTAATAATAGGCATATCCAGAGCTTCCCTGGCAGCTCAGCTGGCATAGTATCCACCTGGAATGCAGGAGATCCCAGTTTGATTCCTGGGTTGGGAAGATCCCCTGGAGAAAGATAGGTTTCCCACTCCAGGATTCTTCGCCTTCCCTGGTGCCCAGACGGTAAAAATCTCCCCACAATGTGGGAGACCTGGGTTCGATGTAGGTGGATTTTTTACCAGTTGAGGTACCAGGGAAACCCATATATTTATATATATTTTAAACAAGTATAAAATGTTTTACTTTGTAAAACAACTTTGAATACTTCAAATCCTATTGAATATTTTGCCTAATAACTTTATTTTTCCTTAAGAAATTAAGGTTACATGCCAAATTTTGTGAGCTAACAAGATCATCATTCTTTCAAAATAATAAATATAAGTAACAGAATATGAACATAATAAGACTTCTATTTGAAATTGTATGACATAATAAGACTTCTATTTGAAATTGCATGAGAGACCTGAAGTTCAAGTGAATTTCATTATTGAGGTATTATCACACATTTTTACGTGAAAATTGACATTGCAAATGTCAAGTATGTTGTTTCTCATATATGTTTTTCTGGTTAGGAATAGCACAGGCATTCTGAAAAAAGAGTTGACAATTTAGTTAGAAATATTAAAGAATTGATATTAAGAAAGGCACACAAAATAAGGAAAATGAATTACATTATATGATCATCATTATTAAAAATATTTAATGTAGAAGGTGTATTCATTGTCCAGGTTATAGAATAAGAATAAGTTAAAAGTCATAAGAAACTTTGTTTCAAACCAGTGTAAGACATTTTATTGTAAGTGTGAGACAGTGTAAACATTTTATTAGATCCTTTATACCCACCAGTGGCCCTTGCCTTCCTGTGAACTGCTGAAACTCCATCCCATGGGAGTGTTCAAGTTGAGACTGGGATTCCATGTGTTAAGAAACTTACAGAGAAAACTTGCAGTGCTATTTATTGTTGTTGTTTAGTTGCTACCACATGTCCAACTCTTTCCTGATCCCATGGACTGTAGCCTCCCATGCTCCTCTGTCTTTAGGATTTCCCAAGCAAGAATACTAGAGTGGGTTGCCATTTCCCTTTCCAGGGGATCTTCCCCACCCAGGAATCAAACCCACATCTCCTGCATAGTGTTGTATTGCAGGCAGATTCTTCACCATGGAGCCAGTGAAGAAGCCTAGCACTATGGGGCTAATAAAATGATGTCTAAGGTTCCATCTAAAAGATTCTATAATCTTTTTCTAAATGTTGTTTCTATACAAATACAAGGATCAAAAGTCATGTGTCTTTGCTTAAGGTTATATTAGGTCCTTTAGAAAGTTTGTTGGTGTTTTGCTTTTGCTAAACAATAGATTTTTGTTGTATTTGTTAAATAATCACTTTCTCTTATTTATTAGCAATACTCTAAATGAATGGTTTCCTAAAATTATGAAAATAGGACAATATAATTTGATTATTATTTATGTTTCTTTAATCCATCAGACAATGTTACTACTTTTTTGGAAAGTGGATGTTAGATTTAAATTGCAAGAATCTAATTTTCTAATCTTATCATCTAAAATTGCAAGATTAAATTTCACTGTAAAAAATTAGAGATGAATTTTAAAGTATATATGCTGTTACCATTTTCTTTTCTTTACTCCAGGTGCTCTGTTTCTTCAAAGGCAACATTTTGTGATAGGTTTGAGAGCTTAAGTGGGTAAGATTAGGACACTTTAAATAGAGAAGGAAAAAGAGTTAATATTTGCTACCTAAGTATAGCATCTTCAATATTTTAAGCTGTAGATGATTTCATAGGTCTGTTTCTCACAGCACTAAAATTGGATGATTTCTTAAGGGTTATTTTAAAAGGAATCAGAGAAAATTCATGTTATATCTTATATAGAGCTGCCTCTTGTAATCTCTTTCTAATAAAATCTGAAAGAAAAAAATACAATATATCACCTACCAAAAAAAACAGTTTAAAAATCTCAATATTGATTAGAATATCTTTATTATTGTTCAATGACATTTCCATTTTGTTGAAAATGAAACTCATTATTTAGTTGGCATACACTTTGCAAAAATTTTATTTATATCTCTTTTTCTTCTATATGATCAGCCATGAACTATCCTTGCAGTTCACAAAGGCCTAAACATAATGTTGTGAGGAAATTAGCGTTTGTACAACAAAACCTTTTCACTTTTCTCCTGAACACACAGCTAGATTATGTTTTTTCAGATTTTCTTGTAGTTTTCAGATTCCCCACGCATGATCCTTCATTCTCCATCTTCTCTTGTTTGGTTCTGGATTCAGAGAATCTGGAGGAGGACTCTGAGGCCTCTGGAATGAAGGAGCCATGTGATGAAAAGAGTCTGGGTCCCTGAATGACTGTGCACAGCAGGACCACCAGCCATCCCTACCAACCTGCACTGGAAATAAACCTTGACGTTTCTTACAGTGCTTTGCCTGCATTTCTAATGGAAGTCAAGAGAAGACCTTTTTTTTTTTTTTTTTTTACTATGTTTATGGGAAAGCATCAGTATTTATCGAGACATAAGATATCTATTTTTAGTGTAAATTCACTCTGAGTTTAAAGAAACATTACTTATCTTCAGGTTGGGAGGGCCTCCCTGCAGAAGGGCAGCAGAGTGTCAGCACACGTGCAGCCTAAGGTGACGTGCGGAGCTGGTCCTGAGTCCCGAGCTTTTGAAGCTGGAGAATGCTGCCCACTTACGAGGGCTGCCCCTTTAAAGAGTGTCAGCCCTGGAGAGAATAGAGGGCAGATCCCTTCCAGAGGGTCTAGAAATGGCATGCAAGACTTTGGAGCTTGAGGAGGGAGGCAGGTTCCTTGCACAGGGTGCTGCCAAGCCCTAGTGTTGGAGTCTGCATGGGGTGAGGATTCCGAAGGGGGGACAAGGTGCGGCTATCACGTAGGAGGCACTGAAGAAGCTGTTGTCTGTCCATTGGCAGGGATCCACCAGCGGGCAGTGTCAATATCCAGGATTACTGAGGAGGGCACTGGGATAGCAGGAGCAGACCCAGTGTGGGATGTCTGAGATGGAGCTTCTTTGGGGGGAATTCCCTAAGGTGGACGTGAACAGTGCTAGAGATAGGAAATTGGGCACTTACAGGAAGATTAACCAAATATGTAAATATGTTAAGGACAACTTAAGCCAGTTTGCTCACTATTAGAGAAGTTAGTTACAATTTGTAAAAGAGAAGAAGAAAGCTAGAAAGAAACCTGTAGTAGAACACAGAAATTGAAAGTATTAAATGTTGGTTTAACTGGATGTATAGACTTGTTTTATCCACTGAGAGAGCTTGGGAGAGGGACACTCCATAGCAATGAGCATATGTAGCAGCTGCTGCTTGGAGTTTGAATATATATAATATTATTTATCTATATATATTATCTATATATTATTTTCACTATAAATTATATATCAATATATAATATTGATTACAACTTTTGAATAGAATTGAAAACCATGTTTCCAAACACAAATAAATAATTAGGGCTGAAGATGCAAAGAAGAATGGAGCATTTCTAAAGTAACCCACCCCATAAAATATGTCCTAATTACAAAAGGAAGAAAGGAATATTTAAGAAAAAGTAGAAAAGTTAGGGAGACAACTTCTTAATCATGTTATGAGTTTCCTAATTTTGACAGTTATATTATAAGCATGTAGGAAAAGTTCTTATTGATAGGAAATATTAAGGTATTTGAGAATGATGGGTGGGGTTGCTTAAAGAAAAAAATCTAGAAGTTTCAGTAATTATTTATATATTATAAATTTAGGAAACTAACCAATAGAATTAATACTAACAATTCTGTTCAGTTGCTAAGTCATGTTCGACTCTTTGCTATCCCATGGACTGTACAATGTCCGGCTCCCTTGTCCTTTGCTATCTCACTGAGTTTGCTCAAATTCATGTCCACTGAGTCAGTGATGCTATATAATCATCTCATCCTATGTCTCCTCCTTCTCCTTTTGCCTTCAATCTTTCCCAGCATCAGGGTCTTTTCCAATGAGTCAGCCCTTCACATCAGGTGGACAAAGTATTGGAACTTCAGCTTCAGCATCAGTCCTCCCAATGAATATTCAGGACTGTTTTCCTTTAGGACTGACTGATTGGATCTCCTTGCAGTCCAGGGGACTCTCAAGAGTCTTCTCTGACACCACAGTTTGGAAGCACTAATTCTTCAGTGCTCAACCTTCTTTATGGTCCAACTCTCATATCCGAACATGACTACTGGAAAAACCATAGCTTTGTCTATATGGACTTTTGTTGGCAAAGTAATGGCTCTGCTTTTTTAATATGCTGTCTTGGTTTGTCATGGCTTTTCTCCCAAGGAGCAAGTGTCTTTTAATTTTGTGACTGCAGTCACAATCCGCAGTGATTTTTGAGCCCAAGAAAATAAAATCTGTCATTGATTTCACTTTTTCCCCTATTAGCCATGAAGTGATGAGACCGGATGCCATGATCCTAGTTTTTTGAATGTTGAGTTTCAAGCCAGATTTTTCATTCTCCTCTTTTACCCTCATCAAGAGGTTCTTTAGCTCTTCACTTTCTGCCATTATAGCGGTACCATCTGCATATCTCAGGTTGTTGTTATTTCTCCCAGCAACCTTGATTACAGTTTGTGCTTCATCAAATCCAACATTTCACGTGAGGTACTCTGCATAGAAGGTAAATAAGCAGGGTGGCAATACAGAACTTTGTCATACTCCTTTCCCAGTTTTGAACAGTCAGTCGTTCCATGTCCAATTCTAACTGTTGCTTCTTGACTCACATACACATTTCCCAGGAGACATATCAATAAAATGGAACACTAAATTGAAAATAGCAAAGGATTTGAACAAACATATCAAAGGATAAAATGTGGGAGTGATCAATAAACATGTGAAAAGTGTTCAGTATCATTAACAGAAAAATCCAATGTGAAACCAAAATTGGATACTATTTTATATGTAGCAGAATGGCTAAAATTTAAAAATGAAAAAAGGAATATATAACTGAATATTTATATGGAAAAATGAATAATAACCCTATCTTCATTCTATAAAAATAAAAGCATCATCATCATTGTTTAAGACAGATAAAGTAACTGTAAAACCTAGAGCCATAAATCTTCTAGAAGAAAACATAGAAAAATGTGGTTAATGACCTTGATGTCATAGATTAGCACATAGTGAGATGAAAAGCAATTAGATTTTACAACCAGCTTTGAGAAATCTTTGCCATTTCCAACAAAGTAAAGAATACATCTACCCTATGACTCAGTATTTTTACTCCTAAGTATTTAACACAAAGGTCAATGAATACAAAAATATTTTTACAAGAATGTTTATAGTATTTTAAGTCTTAATACAAGAAATGAAAAACCCAAATATCCATCAACAGGAAAGTTAGTTAGCTATCTGTGATTCATTAAAACAATAGAATACTGATTGGTATAAAATGTAATAAACTGATACACATAAAGAATCTTATAGATATTATGCAAAGTGAGTAAAACTAGAAGCAAAAAGATGACATATTGTATGATTTCATTTAGTAAAATAGTCAAAAATAACCTACAGTGGTAGAAGTCAGATAGCAATTGCCTCTGTGAAAAGGGGTTTGACTGAAAAAAAGATTGTTATAAGGGAAATTTCCAGGGTGATTAATTTGTTTTGGGTGGTGAAAGCTCATCAAACAGATAATGTAAGAAAAGTACCTTTTATAGTGTGTAATTTGTTCTTCAATTTAAAAATAATTTGCTGAAGTTTCACTTATAAAGGGATTGGTTAGGGTGCAGCTTTAACTCACTTGAATAGAGTTTATTGTTTATTAAATTCAGGGCATGGTTCCACTGTCTTGGGGAGGATGACACCTGACCCACTAAACTAAGAAAGGGAGGAGGGCAGGAAGGAAGGCAGGCAAGTAAACAAACAAGAGTACTTGACTTTTTGTTTCTCTTTTGTATAACCAACAAATATTTATTGAGCACCTGCTCTGTCCTCTATTTAGGCTTTGCAAATAGAGTGATAAATTAGTCAAATGACTCACTGCCTTCGCAAAGCTTCTAGTGGGGAGAAATGAATTAAGTGTACAATGTCAGATATTCCGCTTGAATTGAACCAAGGAAGTCCACACTGAGAAGATACTTGAGTAAGCTAAAAATGAACAATGAAGGAAGCCACTTAGAAATTTTTGACAAAAATTCTTAATTTAAGAATTTATTTTGATAGTGCAGATAAATTATCTTTTACATGTTATAGTTTTAATTTTTGTTATTTTATGTAGAAATGGTATGAAGATAATGAAGATAAATATGATTTTTTAAATGGAATGTATCATTACTTTTATTTTTGAAAAAAAATATAGTTTTGGCATCAATGTAAGGACTGGAACTTGGGAAGATATTATTATCTAATACATAAACAAAATTATACTCTTTAAAAACCGAATGATGCTATTAGGAAATTTTACAGTCACTTGTCAGAATTTCTTACATGTAAGAGAGGATCTAGGGTTTCCATTCCTTGCGTATGTTTAGAGTGTCATCCTGGACTTCTGCTAATGCTGAACATCTGTGTTTTGTTTTCACTGAGAGTTGTCTCACTTGGACTGCCAAAAGAGAAGGAGGTCATTAGTTATTCAATAATATGAAGTTATCCAGAAGACTATCCCTGTATGAGGAATATTAATGTCAGTAGATTCATAACCATTACAATTAATCCTAAGGATTGCTTCACACTGGGAGTCGTTATAGGCATAATTTCAAAAGAGAATGTCAGACTATCACAAATCTCCCAATAAAAACAGAATCAGTTTTATATAGCATTTACTGCTTGGGAAACATTTTTAAGCTGATATTTTCTGAATACTAAAGTGAAAACATAAGGAATGAACAAGGTAGATACTTACGCGTCTGCTGAATTCCCAAGATTCGAGTTATGTTTGTATAGCTTGTGTTCATGTATTTTAGTGAAAGATGAATATTTCATGTGACTTCTCTCTATTAATTTGTTTATTTATTTTATAAATTACAACAAATTGTTATCCATCATGCTGAACAACTGGAAACTTACAATTTTACATGAAAGACCATATTCCAGAAGAGAAACAAGCAGCTGTACATTACATATCTTTAATATCCTTATTACACATAAGAATGTATAAAACCAATTCATTATAATTTGAATTATTTTGATCACACATAAGGCAAAGGTACTATTACAGATTTTGATATGAATAGTTGGAATAAGTGGTTCATTCTTTTTGCTGCTTATTGTATCTTTTAATATTCACATTTGTGCTCTTCTAAAATGTATAAATATAATAGACATGCAAATATGTCTTTCTAAAATGCAAAAGTGACCTTTTATATTTGATAATTAAAGACTCTCTGGGAGACTATTAGTAAGATAGTTGGTGATTTTTGATATTTAGGTACATATTATATAAGCATTTATTCAATATATGTGTGTGCTATAGGCTAAGTTGCTTCAGCTGTCTGTCCTTTTGCGGCCCCATGGACTGTAGCTGGCCAGACTTCTCTGTCCATGGGATTTTCCAGGCAAGAATATTGGAGTAGCTTGCCATGCTCTCCACCAGGGGTCTTCCTGATCTAGGGACAGAACTTGCAACTATTACATCCCCTGCATTGGCAGGAGGGATCTTTAACACTAGCACCGCCCTGGAAACCCTATGTAGACCTATATTCGCTCACTACAGTCACTTTGAATTTAAAAGTAATATGCCGTGGTCCAGCCCCGGTGGATCCAGGGATTCAAAGGTGGGGACGGCGTCGGCGTCTCTGGAAATGATTTAGTTAGTTACAGATAGAGAGAAGCTAGAAGATTAGTAGAGAAAAAGGGGTTGTATAGCAAGGACGAAACGACATGGGGGAATCAGTCTTTCTGAAAACTGATCCGATTTCTTTATTTTTTGGGTTTGTTTATATACCTTTTTTTACATATAGGGATGAATACAGAGTCACATGGGGGTCAGCAGTCCTGACCTTCATCGAAATCAGGTGCTTCAAAAAACTGTCTTAGGAAATTTACATCATCTTCTGGCCATGAGACCTGCTGACATTTTATGATCCTTTCTTTTTGATAACCAAAAAACTTATTTCTTCTAAGCGTGTTTTTTCTTAAACCAGGCACCACCCTATAAAGTTACATTCCTATAGGGTGAGGGTGTAGTGAGTTACAGTCAAGAAAGGAATTTATTTAACCCAAGGTTAACATGATTAATCTTAAAGGTTAATACTTATTTCTCCTATATGCTTAAAGATTAATACTTATTTCTCCTATATGCTTAAAGATTAATACTTATTTCTCTTATATGCTAGTTATATTCATTATAAGGGCAGGGAACATGGAGATTTAACAGCAAACATCAACCCAACAAGTGAAAATCCCTTCACCAATGTTTCCCTTAAGATCTATTTAGTCTTAAGATAGTGATAAAGTTACATTTTTACATAGCAAGGACACAGTGATTCATAACAAAGTACAGTGATCTATTACAAAAGAGAAAATTCATTAACTCAAAAAGTCTAGTATTGCTGACCTTAAAAACTACTATATTTCTTTTTCTATATTCCAAATACATTGATTAATATATTCCCAGGTGCCTAAGGATATGGAGGCCTGGCGGCAATCATTGACTCGACAATGAGAAAAGCCCTATGCTAATTAAGACTTTAAAATACTCCAAAACTCTCTGTGCTGTTTATGGTTGAGAGGTAGTAAACAATCATGTGCGTAGTGGCAGGAGTATGGATAATCCTGTCACACAAGCTAGTCTGTCAGCAGAGAGGTTTGACCTAAGACACCCTTGTCACACCCAGGACAGGGAATTAGCAGCAATTATTGACACAACAAATGAAAAACCCTTCACCAATATAATTCCTAACCAACCCACTATACTAATAATTTCCAACTCCCCCCCAAAATTTGCCTTTAGTAAGTCTAAAACATCTCGTGCCTCCCAGGTTGGGAGGCTGTAAACAATCACATGTGGCCGGATGAACCTATACAGGCGGGCTAGATAACCTTCAGAGGAGTCCGTAAGCTGAAACACTCTTGTCATGCCCAGGAATTTTTATTGCCTTGAAGCTGCACGTTAAGTCCTTCTCCGAGAGAAATGGTTATGGGGGAGAGCCCCCGTAAAGTCAGAGGTGTAGCTGAGAGCATAAAACAGACTCTGGTTTTGGGGTAGACGCTCGGGAACAGGGGGTTTCCTGAGGCTCGATCACGCCTGCGTATCCTCCTCATCACCTTTGCCATGGGCGGAGTTCCTCACGCCGGCTCCCGACAGTAATACAAACAAATAGCTGATATTCACAGAACAAATGGAATAATAACTTAGAGATACATAGCAGCAGAGAGACCATATTGACCAAATCTTTATTTTTAAAATGGAAACAATTCTAATTTCATCTTCCTGTTCCTTAGTTTTATGTATTATAAAATGGAAGTTTTATTAAAATAAAAGAGTGCATGGAAAGACTGCATACATGCTCGTGTCTGTGTGTGTGTTCAGTGTCCCTTTATATAAACATAATTAAATTGCTTATATATTTGGTAATTATTCATTATAAACTACCAATAAAACTTTGTTTCAAGACCCCGTTTGTCATTGAAGATGTGACTCTGCAATCCATGAGGTATTGCTTAAATAGGTTATCCCATATCTTTTACCATGTGTCTATTTGACCTCTACAATTATTTTCCCAGCCCTCCAGTTATACGTGTGCAAGGTTTGAATCACAAGCTGTTGTTCAGTCCCTCGGTCATGCCTGACTCTTTGCAGCATGGACTGCAGCATTCCAGGCTTCCCTGTCCTTCACTATCTCTCAGAGTTTGCTCAAACTCATGTCCATTGAGGCAATGATGCCATTCAACCATTTCATCTTCTGTCTCCCGCCTCTCCTTCTGCCCTCAGTCTTTCCTAGCATCAGTCTTTTCCAATGAGTTGGCCTTTGTATTAGGTGGCTGAAGTACTGGAGCTTCAGCTTCAGCATCAGTCCTCCCGGTGAATATTCAAGTCTGTCACTGTTTCCACTGTTTCTCCATCTATTTGCCATGAAGTGATGGAACTGGAGCCGAGATCTTAGCTTTTTGAATGCTGAGGTTTAAGTCAGCTTTTTCACTCTTCTTTTTTATCTTCATTAAGAGGTTCCTTAGTTCCTCTTCACTTTCTGATATTAGGATTGTTTCATTTGCATATCTGAGATTATTGATACTGCTTGATTCCAGTTTGTGATAAGCAGGGTGATGATATACAGGCTTGAAGCACTCCTCTCCCAATATTGAACCAGTCCATTGTTCCTGGTCCAGTTCTAGCTATTGCTTCTTGACTTGCATACAGATTTCTCAGGAGGCAGGTAAGGTGGTCTGGTATTCTTGTCTTTTTAAGAATTTTCCACAGTTTCTTGTGATCCACACAATCAAAGACTTTAGTGTAGTCAATGAAGCAGAAGTAGATGTTTTTCTGGAATTTTCATGCTTTTTCTACGACCCAGTGGATGTTGACAGTTTGATCTGTGCTTTCTCTGCCTTTTCTAAACCCAGCTTGTACATCTGGAAGTTCTCAGCTCAAATACTGTTGCAGCCTAGATTGAAGAATTTTGAGCATTACCTTTCTAGCATGTGAAATGAGTGCAGTTGTGTGGTAGTTTGAACATTCTTTGGCACTGTCCTTCTTTGGGATTGAAATGAAAACTGACTTTTGCAGTTCCATGGGCACTCCTGAGTTTTCCAAATTTGCTGACACATTGAGTGCAACACATTCACAGCATTATCTTTTAGGATTTCAAATAGCTCAGCTGAAATTCTATCACCTCCACTATTCTGTTCATCAAGGCCCAGTTGACTTTACACAGGATGTCTGGCTCTAGGTGAGTGATCACACCATCATGGTTATCTGGGTCATGAAGACCTTTTATGTGCTCTGTGTATTCCTGCCACCTCTTACTGTCTCCTGCTTCTGTTAGGCACACACAGTCTCTGTCTTTCATCGTGTCATAGAATGTTCCCCTAAAAGTGAAAAGTGAAAAAGTGAAGTCGCTCAGTCGTGTCCGACTCCTCGTGACCCCATGGACTATATCCTACCAGGCTTCTCTGTCCATGGAATTTTCCAGGCAAGAGTACTGGAGTGGGTTGCCATTTCATTCTCCAGGGGGTCTTCTCGATGCAGGGATTGAACCCGGGTCTCCCGCACTGCAGGCAGACGCTTTGCCCTCTGAGCCACCAAGGAAGTCTAGAATGTTCCCTTGCTATCTCTAATTTTCTAAGAGATTTCTAGTCTTTCCCATTCTATGGTTTGCCTCTACTTTGCATTGTTTACTTAAGAAAGCTTTCTTTTCTCTCCTTGCTATTCTTTGAAATTCAAAATTCAGGTGGTTATTACATCTTTACTTTGCTCCTCTGCCTTTCACTTCTCTTCTTTTCTCAGCTATTTGTAAGGCCTCCTCAGACAACTAATTTGTCTTGTTACATTTCTTTTACTTGGGGATGGTTTTGGTTACTTCCTCCTTTACAATGTTATAAACCTCTGTCCATAGTTTTTTAGGCACTCTGTCTGTCAGATGTAATCCCTTGAATCTATTTGTAACTTCCATCATATAATCATAACGGATTTGATTTAGGTCATACCTGAATGGCCTAGTGGTTTTCCCTACTTTCTTCAATTTAAGTCTGAATTTTGCAATAAGGAGTTCACGATATGAGTCACAGTCAGCTCCTGGTCTTATTTTTGTTGACTGTATAGAGCTTCTCCATCTTAGGTTGCAAAGAATATAATCAATTTGATTTTGGTTTTGACCATCTGTCCACGTGTAGAATTGTTTCTTGTGTCATTGAAAAAGGGTGTTTACTATGAGCATTTCATTGAATCACCATACAGAGACTAAATAATTAAAAGAAATATTGGCTCATTTAATTAATCTAACTTTATGTTTTTCTATAGGAGGACGTCAAAAAGGAATATTTGCAAAAGGAACAAAAGAGGGAATGGAAAAGTTTCAAGGTACAATACCATATATTGCAACAAATATTTAGGATAGCTATTTTTCTTCAAACTGCATTAACTTAGTAATAGCTTTTCCAGAGAGCATGAATATTAAAGAAAGTGAAAATTTTTATTATAAAAATGGATGTTAAAAGCAATATTTCTACTAAAATATCAATTGTTCTTTATATATTAATACTGTTGTATAAGAAACATATCAAATAAATTTGTAGTAACTTTTTTTCTCTTAGAGGGAAGATTATGCATTTAATACCTACTGTGTGTTTAGCTTATGTATGCTGCATCATTTAACCCCAATAACTCCTGTGATTACTTTTCTTATTTTATGGAGGAGGAAACCAAAGACTGGAGGTTAAGGAAATTGTTCAAGAAACTTCCAATGAAACAGCTTGGGTGAAACAACAGAAGAGGGAATGGAAAATTCAAGATAAAATGAGTTCCTTGAAATTTTATGTCTTTTTCTATGAGAGACATAGAAAGTAGCTTGCAAGTGAGATTAAAACTATATTTTGTAATATATGCATCAAAAGAAAAGCTGTTGACTCTAGTGATCTCCATTTTGCTAGGAGATTAATCCAAATTTTGTCACTTTGAAAAATTTACTGCCAGAATCATTATCACCATCACTGTCTCCACCATCATGTATCCAGTACCATTTGTAAGATACACACAGTGGGTGAAGCAGCTGCAAATATTTCATTCATGTATATCACTAAATATTTGTATATTTAAAAGCAAAAATGGTATAACTCCGAAGACTATGTCACAACTGAGACACATAAGCTCTGATATGTGCAAAACAATCAAAAGGAACACAAAATAAGGTTCTAAGACAATTCGCTACCTTTTGGAGTAGCAAACTCTTTCTTTTTCTGGCTAACACAGCAGAGTTTTGTGTGAGACACCACATCGTCAGTATGCAGTAAAAAGGCCATACCTTTAAGTGGGACATTTTATTTTTGAAACATGCTCCAATAGACACCTCCAATAAAAAGAAGAAAGGGTAAATGTTTTTCAAACAGTTCAATCCACCATAGGTAAGTGCTGCACGACTACTATATGACTTTAAGCCTAGAAAGCGTCTCTTCTTTGTGATGTAGTCGTGTGGGGTGGGGGATCTACCTAATACTTAGAAAAGACAAGTGTGTGAGAAAGATTTTTCAAATATTTATTTCTGTTGAAGAAACAGTGAAACAAAGGGTAGAATGAATCCCTACACCAAAATACTACCTTCTATAACCACAATGCAATATTGTACAACAATGCAATATTTGAGCTGAATGACAGCTTGCTCTTGCCATGGTAAATTTCTAATTCAGTGTTCTAGATAAGCTATTTTTTCTAAGTTTGCTCATATTCTTGTCAATGAGCTTTGATTTTTCTCCCATTGGGAGTTTTCATTGCTCAAAATATTATAATTTACCAAAAATATAAGGTTAATCTATTACTGAAATATATAGTACTTTTTCTTTTAAATTCTCGTTCTTTCTAAAATAAAGTTAGATCATGTCTATGCTCACACACAAAATAAAAATAAATAAACAAAGCTATTTTAATGCTTTCCAATTTTCCTTAAAGAAATCTAAATCTTAAAAAATAATAATTTGCATGTGATTTTGTAAGAATTTTGCCCCTACCAAAATCCTGTCTGCTGAACTTTCAATTCTCTAAAAGACCATTCTCTCTCTTTTCTAAAACACCTTTACCTGAATTAATTTACAACTGCTAATTTTCAGTTTAACTACTACACTGTAATTTCAATAAGGGAAAGAGATTGACAGGCACAGTGCCTGTCACATAATGGGAGCTCGATAATTATGAAAAATGAATGAATTATATACACACTACCAGCAGATGCCTTTGCTATTGAAATGATCTTGAATAAAGGTGTCATAACTTTGTCGATGTCACTCCAAATCTATGATGAGGGAATCCTTGGAAAATCTAGGAGTTCAAAGTCCTTCATCCAAGCTATTTTTTTCTTTAATAATTTTCTTCTGTAGAAATATTGTTATTGTGAGACAAAACTCCATCTCATATGGGACTCACACTTGGTCAAAGCTCAGATCAGGAGTTGAACCCCAAATTCCCACCTTCGGAGGGGACTCAAATCCACTGTCTTCTAATTAGAACTGCTCACCTGGTGTTAAGACTTACTGAAGCCCAGGTTCTTTTGCCTCATCACAGAAAGAATTCAGGATGAGGCAAAAGGATAGGTGGATAGGCAAATAGTGAGTTTATTAGTATAGGAAGTTTGTAAAAAATACAAATGGGCAGGTAAGGGAACACAGTCCCAAGAACTAAGAAGGCTGCTTGTTTTTTTTTTTTTTTTTCATCAAAGGAAACATGGAAAGACCACCTTCTTCCTCATTCTCTGCTAGGCATCACGGTTTACATCATTTGTGTCTCCCTTGACTCCATATGGTCTAACCAAAACTGTCATGCCATATTTAAATTATATGCATATTAGCAAAAAGGTGGTAACATGGTACTAAAATACAATAATTCATCTCAGATTCCTGTATAATGTTCCCTATCACCTAGATTCTTTCCCCTACATTTCTGACTTGGCTACATGCAAAAATTCTACCCTTCAAGGACCATTAACTCTTTGACTCCATGTAATAAGATTTATATCTGATATCTATTGTTTTTGACTATAAGGATTTTTAAATTTTATTTTATTGTGTTTTAAATATTAGGATTTGCTTTTTAAGTTTTTAAAGAATTTTTTAAGTATTAGGGTTTTTATTTTAATTTGTTGTGTTTTAACTATTAGGATTTGTGACTTGAGTGTGCCTGGCACTTGAATGTGCCTAGTCTTCCTTCAAGGTAGAGTAGATTGTAGACTGGATTCTCTCCTTGAGTGTTTATTAGCCTACAACAGTCTCGCAAACTCACTTAAAATTCATTTTCTGTCTTTAACCCTCTAGTGAGATTTCTAACTATAATATTCAATTTTTCTCTATCAACTGTATATTTAGAAAATGATTCATAGAACTTCTAGCTGGATATGTAAGACTATCAAATTTATTAAATTTATTATGGAAACAATTTAAGAAGAGCTATTCACAGAGTTGTCCCTGAAGTTGTTGCTGTTTTCTTAAGTCCTTAAATATAGATTGCTTGCAAGTTCATCTGTCACAGGAATTCTTGTTAAACATGTTCTGTTACTTAACATTTGATGATGGGCCCTGGCAAGATTTCTGCTACAGAGCCAAGGAGTAGCCATGGTTCAGCATTGATTTCCTTTCTATATTGGAGCGCCTATGTTTGGGGACTGTGCAATTTCCTTGGTTCTGAATCGCCACAACAAAGATTTGAAACAGAGGATCAGTGTTGTAGCTCGATTACAACTCAGTTTTATTCAGCAAGCAAAGGATAAGACACCCTTGAGGGGTGAGGGCAAGCCAGCCTCAAATGAGAGGCCTCGATCTGTCTTGGCTTCCTCATTTCATATGTTTATCTCCTTCCTCCCTTGAGCCTGATGCAAACTGGGCTGGCCAAGAAGGGGACATCTTTGTTTCACATAAGGTTATCACTCCGGTCCATGGAGTCTTTTGTTCCATCTTCACGAGCTTTTTACTTTCTTTGTCTTTTACCCACTGCCATTTTTGACTCCTTTCTCCTATTTTAACTACCTAACACCTAGACCTTAAAAAAAAAAAAAAGTTCTATGACAATGGGAACATCAGATTTCATATTAATAGTCTATACCTTATACCTACACTAACAAGAAGAGACTGTGAACTTACATATTTATGCCTTCTAGCCCTATAGCTAGAAATGTATGTATTCTATATATTTTGTTGTTGTTGTTGAGTTATAAAACTGGAGCTAAAAACCAATGGGAAATTGTATGGACCAATGCATAGCTGTACACAATGGTGTGATTCATATATTTTTGCCTTTTCATACTGAAAAAAAAAAGATGAATCACAAACTGGAATTAAGATTGCTAGGCAATATCAACAACCTCAGATATGCAAATGATATCACTTTAATGGCAGAAAGTGAAGAGGAACTAAAGAGCCTCTTCATAAGGGTAAAAGAGAAGAGTGAAAAAGCTGGCTTGAAGCTCAACATTCAAAAAATTAAGATCATGGCATCCGGTCCCATAGCTTCATGGCAAATAGAAGGGGAAAAAGTGGAAGTGATGACAGATTTGATTTTTGGGGGGTTCAGAATCACTGCAGATGGTGACCACAGTCATGAAATTAAAAGACTCTTGCTTCTTGGAAGGAAAGTTATGACAAAGCTAGACAGCGTATTAAAAAGCAGAGATGCCACTTTGTCAACAAAGGTCTGTCCAATCAAAGCTATGGTTTTCTAGTAGTCGTATAAATGTGAGAGATGGATCATAAAGAAGACTGAGGACCAAAGAACTGATGCTTTTGAACTGTGGTGTTGGAGAAGACTCTTGAGAGTCCCTTGCCCTGCAAGGATATCTAACCAGTCAATCCTAAAGGAAATCAGTCCTGAATATTCATTGGAAAGACTATTGCTGAAGCTGAAGCTCCAAAACTTTAGCCATCTGATGTGAAAAGCCAACACATTGGAAAAGACCTTGATGCTGGGAAAGACTGAAGGTAAAGGAGGAGTAGGTGGCAGAGAATGAGATGGTTAGTTAGTATCACTGACACAACAGACATGAATTTGAGTAAACTCTGGGACATATGGAGGGCAGAAGTGCGGTACAGTCCACAGTGTCCCAAAGAGATGGACACAACTTAGTGACTGAATAACAACACAACGGTGTGTTAATCAATGTGTTAAGTAAACTATTCCTCTCCCTCTCAAAACAAAGAAACAAAAACTTTGTTTTCATGGTGCAAATAATCTCTTCATAGCCAATTTCAAGCTCCATACATGATGTCACTGTTTGTGCAGTTGGAAAGAGATGTACCCATTTGACTCTCACGGGACATGAAATGGCCCTAACACACAAGAAGTTCCTAATGTCTGTGAAATTAGGTGCTTATGAGGTAGAAACTACTAGGCAGTCAGTATAGGACTCTGAGACCTCCATCTTGTTTTCAATGAGTATCTCGCTCCATTAACCTGAAGCTATATACCTTTTGTCCAGAATTCCTGGAATTTGGGTCTAATAAATTATCAGCACTCAGATCTAGGGAAGA
Organism: Kobus ellipsiprymnus; assembly: GCA_006410655.1. NCBI lineage: Eukaryota > Metazoa > Chordata > Mammalia > Artiodactyla > Bovidae > Kobus > Kobus ellipsiprymnus. The sequence goes on from SJYR01003832.1 coordinate 80,797, forward strand.
GCAGCAATTAATTTCTGATCATATGTCTGAGGGAAAAACAACTGATGATCATTAATCTTTAACCCACATACCTGATCGATTGTAAAACTGCCAGGGGACATGAACAAGGGTGGAGGTTAATCTGAAGATCAAGAGAGGACATAAGGATGTTAAGTTAAACATTATGACCTTTAAACTGATTTTTGTTTAGTGGCTTCAATCCTGTCCAACTCTTTGTCAACCCCAAGCACGGCAGCCCACCAGGCTCCTGTCCATAGGATTCTCCAAGCAAGAATACTGGAGTGGGTTGCTATTTCTTTCTCCTAACTGACTGATTAGAAATGGCATATTTTAAGAACAGGAGCCAACCAAAAATGTACAGATTAAAACTGGTAAGGATATAAACTGCTCTAAGTCCCAGTTTTGGGATTGGAATGAAAACTGACCTTTTCCAGTCCTGTGGCCACTGCTGAGTTTTCCAAATTTGCTGGCATATTGAGTGCAGCACTTTCACAGCATCATCTTTCAGGATTTGAAATAGCTCAACTGGAATTCCATCACCTCCACTGGCTTCATTCGTAGTGATGCTTTCTAAGGCCCACTTGACTTCACATTCCAGGATGTCTGGCTCTAGATGAATGATCACACCATTGTGATTATCCAGGTCGTGAAGATCCTTTTTGTACAGTTCTTCCATGTATTCTTGCCACCTCTTCTTAATATCTTCTGCTTCTGTTAGGTCCAGACCATTTCTGTCCTTTATCGAGCCCATCTTTGCATGAAA
>SJYR01003832.1:100087-122388 GCA_006410655.1 Kobus ellipsiprymnus
AAAGTATTTATATTCTAAGAATTAAACATCATTTTATTATTATATATTTAAGCAACATGTAATTACTCACATCAACTCTGAGTCAACTAGAATTTTTATTAAAAACTGCCTTAATGTCTTCTACTGAAAAGTAATCAAATACTGCCCATCTTTCATGTTTATTGTGAGCATTAAATGAGACAGTAGGCATTCAACACAAACTCATTTCCTTTTACTTACTTATAAATATCACCCATTTTACATGGCTTTTATTTTATTCTCTGTTTTCCAACTAAAGTCAATATAAACAAAATTAAATATAGAATTATGTGTATTTTAAATATTAATGTGGTCTTCCAGATTAGGCTAAATTTTGCCATGGTACAAATGATTCCCAGGCCTCGGTTACTCTCAACAACAAAGGTTCACTTCTCACACACTTGTTTAGTACAGACGGACACTTGTCTACATTTGGCTGAGACTCAGAGTGTTGCTCTCACATGACTAAAGAAAGATACTGTCGGAAATTGCCAACAGCTCATGAAGCTTCTTTTTGGAAATGCACACCCCATGTCTCAATCTATCAGCCAAAGCAAGTTATATAGTGATAGCTGGCATCAATGGAACAGAGAAATCTAAGCCTCTTCTAAGGAGGGGCACCACAGACAGTTACCCTCTTAATTTGGAGGATCCAAAGAGAGACTTTACACAATTTATTATAATACAAGCTCTTCCAGTTACTATAATAGTTTATAATATTGACAAGTAATAAAAATTGGGCAGATAACTCCTTGTTTAATCTGCTTTAATATCAGTATCAAGATGATAAGCTAAATTTCATGTATAAAATGTTTCAGTGGGAAAAAAATGCTTTATAACTTCAAATATTCTTGTTTTAAAACTTAAAAAAAGCTCCATTCAGAAATAACTTCTAGATATAAATATTGAAAGGGTTTTATTTAATAGAAAGTTGTATATAAATTATATTTTTTTTAGATTTTGCTTAGGTGAAAATTCTACCAACATATATCTTAAGAGAGATTCATATTGTTTATTTCTATTTGTTTTTATATGATATTTATGCTTTATAACCTTAGGATTGATAGGATTAATTATTTTTAATAATCTATTTTTTTCTAGGATACAACAGTGAAAAACTCCTTGTATCATAATGGAATTATTCCAGGCTTTGGAAAATGGGACCATTCCTATAGCAGCATTCGTAGGCATCTCAAGGATACTTTAGTCAGTTATTAAACAAACCAACTCATAAGAAGCTGGGGATTTCAGCAAGAATTATTCATTCTTTTTTTCTTCATTTGAAATCACTGTAATGGTCTTCATTTGAAATCTCTATAAGGGTCTCTATTTATTCCTATTGCCTAGCTTCCTACTAGCTTACTCCCATAAATAAATTTTTGCTGATATACTTATATTGGACAACTGAATTTTCTTTCATGATGTTAGGGTCTTGTAGCATAAAAAGCCACACAAAAAAATTTTGTACCTAGATTTTAGAGAACCAAAATTTTAAAAATAAGATTTCTTATAATCTAACTCCCATTTGCTATAATTAAATTAAATATCATGATTTCCCTCATTATATTAAGTATAAAATTGAAACAAAAAACATTTCATGCAAAGATGGGCTCAATAAAGGACAGAAATGGTATGGACCTAACAGAAGCAGAAGATATTAAGAAGAGGTAGCAAGAATACACAGAACTGTACAAAAAAAAAACCTTAATAACTCAGATAACCATGATGGTGTGATCACTCACCTAGAGCCAGACATCCTGCAGTGGGGGTGTCAAGTGGCTCTTAGGAAGCATCACTACAAACAAAGCTAGTGGAGGTGATGGAATTTCAGTTGAGCTATTTCAAATCCTAATGATGTTATGAAAGTGCTGCACTCAATATGCCAACAAATTTGGAAAACTCAGCAGTGGCCACAGGACTGGAAAAGGTCAGTTTTCATTCCAATCCCAATGAAAGGCAATGCCAAAGAAAGTTCAAACTACCACACAATTGCACCCATCTCACAAGCTAGGAAAGTAAGGCTCAAAATTCTCCAAGCCAGGCTTCAACAGTGTGTGAACTGTGAACTTCCAGATGTCCAAGCTGAATTTAGAAAAGACAGAGGACTCAGAGATCAAATTGCCAACATCCATTGGAGCATCGAAAAAGCCAGAGAATACCAGCAAAACATCTGCTTTATTGATTATGCCAAAGCCTTTGACTATGTAGTTCACAACCTGTGGAAAATTCTTCAAGAGATGGGAATACCAGACCACCTTAACTGCCTCCTGAGAAATCTGTATGCAGGTCAAGAAGCAACAGTGAGAACTGGACATGGAACAGACTGGTTCCAGATTGGGAAAGGAGTACATCAAGGCTGCATACTGTCACCCTGCTTATTTAACTTATATGCAGAGTACATCATGAGAAATTCTGGGCTGGATGAAACACAAGCCGGGGTCAAGATTGCCGGGAGAAATATCAATAACCTCAGATACACAGATGATGCCAACTTTATGGCAAAAAGTGAAGAACTAAAGAGCTTCTTGATGAAAGTGAAAGAGGAGAGTGAATAAGTTGGCTCAAAACTCAGCATTCAAAAAACAAAGATCACGACAACCACTCCCATTACTTCATGGCAAATAGATGGGGAAACAATGGAAATAGTGAAAGACTTTATTTTCTTGGGCTCCAAAATCACTTCAGATGGTGACTGCAGCCATGAAATTAAAAGATGCTTGCTCCTTGTAAGAAAAGTTATGACCAACCTAGACAGCATATTAAAAAGTGGAGATGTTACTTTGCCAACAAAGGTCCATCTAGTCAAAGCTATGGTTTTTCCAGTAGTCATGTATGGATGTACGAGTTGGAGTATAAAAAAAGTTGAGTGCCGAAGAATTGTTGCTTTTGAACTGTGGTGTTGGAGAAGACTCTTGAGAGGCCCTTGGACAGCAAGGAGATCTAACCAGACATCCTAAAGGAAATCAGTCCTGAATACTCATTTGGAAGGACTGATGCTGAAGCTGAATTTCCAATACTTTGGCCACCTGATGTGAAGAACTGACTCAGAAAAGACCTTGATGCTGGGAAAGATTGAAGACAGGAGAAGGGGACAACAGAGGATGAGATGTTTGGATGGCAGCACTCACTAGATGGACATGAGTTTGAGTAAGCTCTAGGAGCTGATGACGGACAGGGAGGCCTGGCGTACTGCAGTCTATGGAGTTGCAAAGAGTCGGACACAACTGACTGGCTGAACTGACTGAAGATGAGTTAGCCCATTTGGGCTGCTATCAGAAAGTGCTCTAGACTGGTTTGCTTATAAACAATAAAAACGTATTCCTCACAGTTCTGGAGGCTGGAAAGTCCCAGATTAATACAGCAGTAATTGTCATATCTGGTGAGGCCCCACTTCCTGATTCCCAGTCTGCAGCTTCCTGTGTCCTCACAGGATAGAAGGGACAGGAAGCTCTGTAGAAGTAAAGAACACCAGTCCCATTTATGAGGGCTCCACATTCGTGACTGAAGCACCTCCCAAAGGGCACACCTTATGTATTAAGATTTCAGCATATGAATTTTGGAAGATACAGACATTTAAACCATTGTATAAGCAAATACAAATTTTACCTACTGTATTTTAAAAATATATTTCATTAAATCAAACTTGCACATGATTCTAAAATATCCTATTTAAAAATTTATGCCTCTTCTTTATTTATCATCATCATTTTGACTGATGCATTTTCTTTCATGCTATGTGTCCTTCTGATTCCTATAACGTCTAGAAAAGTGCCCACAAGAAAATCATGTGACATATCTCATTGCTTTATTCCCTGGTGCCTCAGCTGGTAAGGAATCTGCCCTCAAAATGGGAGATGCGGGTTTGATCCCCAGGTACGGAAGATCCCCTGGAAAAGGGAAGAGCAACCCACTCCAGTATTCTTGCCTAAAGAATTCCATTAACAGAGTAGCAGTCTGCAGTCTATGATGTTGCAAAGAGTCAGAAACTACTGAGTGACTAACAGTTTCACTTTTTCTTTTTCATGTTCAAACATTATTTCTGATAATATGTGCTTTATCCTAGGAATTTATCTATACAATATCAGAGAAATGAATTTAAGCAGAAATAATAAAGATGAAGCAGTTTATTCAAATATCAGTTGAAACATAAAAATCTCAGTTGCTTTCCCTTCCCTAGTTGGAGTAAGAGAATTGATAAATACAGAGTGGGTTTTGAAAATGACTATACGTGACTTGCCTAATAGAACACTTTTAAAATTCCATTTTGATGATTCCAAATGTTTTCAAATATAAAATAGTTTCAAATTCTCTCAAAATCTACAACCTAAACAAACTTTTAATTTGACCTAAAATTGTGTAGTAAGTTTTGACGCTTAGAACATTCATAAGCAGTGAAAATATTTGTGGCTCACTACTTTAAAATATTTAGCATTTTTATCATTTATGAATCCTCCAAAAAACATTTACAAAGTGTTTAATGCATGCCAAGCATTGAACCAAGCATGAGACACTAAAATATAATTAAAATATAGACAGTTTCTATTGGGGCTAATCTAGGCTTGGAGAAAAAGGTATAAGTAAATTCTGCAATTATGTAATAAGTACAAACATGAGTACATACTAAGTATGATGGTGTTATCCAGAAAAGAGTGATCAAAATCTGAAATTTTATAGAGAAGTTTTCAGATATTAAGAGAGATTTCAGTCCATAAAAAGAAGGACATTTTTCTGAGCAGATCCAAGAAAGAAAGTCTTTCCAGAAAAAGATGATGAAGGGCATTGCAGACACATGGAAAGGGCAAAGCACAATAGTTCAGAATGCATACAAGTTCAGAATGTATAATTACTGAGGCATTCCTAGACTCGAGGGTACTTGTGAAGAAGCGTTAGAAAATGATGTGGCAAATGGTGAGATCGAGGCTAGCGTTATGTGGGCGCTACTTGCGCAACGGTGACAGGCCTCGTGCTTAGAAAATCCTGAGTTACGTTAAATGCTTGTCTCATTATCTTGAAATTCATAATCATTTGTGAACAAGTGACCCAGTATTTTAATTTTTCACTGCTGCTGCTGCTAAGTCACTTCAGTCGTGTCCGACTCTGTGCGACCCCATAGACGGCAACCCGCCAGGCTCCCCCATCCCTGGGATTCTGGAGTGGGTTGCCATTTCCTTCTCCAATGCGTGAAACTGAAAACTGAAAGTGAAGTCGCTCAGTCGTGTCTGACCCTCACCGACCCCATGGACTGCAGCCTTCCAGGCTCCTCCGTCCAGGGGTTTTCCAGGCAAGAGTACTGGGGTGGGGTGCCATTGCCTTCTCCTAGACTCACAAAAGTATGTAGCTGGTTCTGAATGATTTCTTTATTATAATTAAGTGTATATACACCATGCTAAAGGCTTGAGTTTTATCATATGAAGCCTATCGGTCATTACATAAATATCATGTTCATATTTTAGGGGAAATCACACTAGTGGAGAAATTAGAAGCAAAAACACAGTAAGAGAACAACAGCAATAGTGAGATATGAGAGCTTGAATCAATCAATGCATGTTGGATTAGGGAATAAAAATTCAGAGATAGTGAAAAGAAAAAAATTCAAAGGACTTGGGTAATTATGGGCAGAAAAGGACACAAGTGTCTACCAAGTTGCTTTCACATATTTTAACCATTTAACAACCTATGATGGAAAAGTCTGATTAGTTCTTGTATCCTTATGATGCAGTCTTTAAGGATGCAAGCACTAAATCTTATCTCTGCCCTACAGTCTACCCAAAAACAATTCTGATAAAGGGTACTCTATACTTCGGATCTGTGAAAACCAGATCTATTCTGAGTCTTGTAGGAACTCAAACTTGTTCCAGCTGCAGATTTTAGTTAGTTTCAAAGGCTAAAACAGAATTAGAGAGAAAGAGAAGAAGTTATATATAGAGAGATATTTATGAATGACACACATGTGTGTGTATGTATACGTAGAGAGGTAGATGATAAGTAGGTAGGTAGAATAGATATGTTTCTAGGCATTTTGTTTTTATATTTTTTGTTAAAGTGAAAAATCTTCTTCTATCAAAGTCAAATAAATACATCCACTTGTTTTGTAACCCACTCCCTATAACTTACGCAATTACTGCCTTAACTTGGTTATTCTCTCTTCTTCAATATCAGAGTCTTCTATCATGCAAGGTAATCTTCAGCATATAAACTTGCAGTATTCTAAATCTTCCCAATGACAGCCATAATAACATTCTTCAAATCACTTATTGGCAGTTATTAGCTGTCAGTTAACTTCATTGTTAAAGACAGACTTTCTTTTTAACACTGTCTCCATTCTCCTAACTCACATTTCCTCGTTTATATTATGAAATATTGAAGTTCATGAATACAGGTAAAATAATGATATAGGGGACATTCATATGATTTCTATTCCTATTTAACAAGTAATAAAAGAATAGAAGCCCTTTTTCCAATAGAATCAGAGTCAGTAATTAATCGACTAATCGGAAAATTTGATCATACTGAAGAATGGTGGAAAATTATGTATATTGAACCCTTTCCATAGCCTTGAAGGACTTTGCTGGTGGCTCAGATGGTAAAGCATCTGCCTATAGTGCGGGAGACCCGGATTCAATCTGTGGGTCAGGAGGATCTCCTGGAGAAGGGAATGGCAACCCACTCCAGTATTCCTGGACTCCCCTGGTGGCTCAGACGGTAAAGTGTCTGCCTACAATGCGGGAGACCTGGGTTCGATCCCTGGGTCGGGAAGATCTCCTGGAGAAGGAAATGGCAACCCACTCCAGTACTCTTGCCTGGAAAATTCCATGGACGGAGGAGCCTGGTAGGCTATAGTCCATGGGGTCGCAAAAAGTCGGACACGACTGAGCAACTTCAATGTCATCTCATGTCATGTATATATATAATTTGTATATGTATATGTACATCAAACACTACAATATTAAAACATAAATTAATTCATTTATTAAACAGTTATCAGTTAAAGTTCTTGCAGTAATAATATATTTTTAACACAAGTGAGAACTTAGGAGTCTTTAAACAGATAAACTCAATTCTCTCAGAAACCACATAAAGCAGGTTCTATTATTATTCCTTATTGTACAGATAAGGAAATGAACACACATGGAGGTTAGTATTCTAGTAAATGTTAATAAAGGTTCTTTTGTGTTTGTCAATTTGTTTTTGATGAGTATCATAAGGAACAATCCAAATCATTAGCAAACTAACAAGCCTATAGCAAACTAACAATAGATACTTTGTTAAGCCCCTAAATGAAATTAGAACACATTTTCTGGCTGTGTCAAATGATCTCATTATTGTTAATGATTTCATGATTGCAGAAAAGAAATGTCTTTCGTGGCTCCTAGAAGAATTCCACAGTCCTCTGCCACTATCCTCAAAGTGTGGCCTTCTGTTTGACCTGACAATACCATGAGCTGTAGAGGATTTGACTAGCGTTCTACAGCTTTCCTTTCAATTTATTTTATGGTGTGCTGCTTCATCCCTTCCCTTTATGAATAATGTAGCCTTGGATATAGTTCTCTTAAATCTTTCATGCTTAAAAAAACCTTGAAAATATATCAGATCATGTACAAACTGCTATCTGAAAGTGCTTTTCAAGCTCTTCTCTTATGAATGAAATGAAATACAGGAGTTGATTCATGTTGACATAAATGGAGAATATTGACAGTATAAAGTGGTTTGAATCACCATGAAATTATAGAATTATAAGATAATAAAACTATAAAGGCCTTGAGAAAGCTTCTGTTCAATCTGCCTGTCTTTAGACAGGTAAATGTCTAAAATACTTTTTGATAACATTTTTTTTACTCTTTCTGAATATCGCCAAGCAGAAAAACTCCAAAACCCACCAGAGAACCTCATTAACTGATTTTGATTAGGAAAGGGAAAAACAAAAAACAGAACTTTTATATATAGGAAAAATGTCTCCTAATTTCTGCTAAATGACTGTTTATTTTTTCCCCTTTGACTAAAGGAACACAAATGTTTTCATACTTCTTAAGATCTCACTATTATTTTTTTATTATTTTATTACTTGTCACTATCTCTTTCTAGTTTTTTCAAATAGAATAGCCAAAATTGAAATTTTTACTATTCGATTCTTGTAGAGTGATGTCACACAGTAATATTGCTCAGTCAGTGTGCTTTATGGTGATTTTGAATAAAAATTAAGCAAGTTTTGCTACTTTATATATTCCTTCCAGTTTTTGTCTAATCTTAGTGTTCCCACTATATTAACCATTAGAGCTGAAATGCTCTCAGGATAACCAGACTTCAGTGGTGATAAAAAGTTATTTTGATCAAAACCAAAGGTTATTTGTCTAGTTACCGTCACATCCTATGTATTTTTTACTGCCTTTAAGATGCTCACCTATGGCTTTATTGGAGTATAACATTGAAATGGTTAGAATTTGCACTTGGAGAATGACATAAAAAATGCGTTACTAACAGTGACACCCTCAATTAACATTCTAAGTCTTGTCACATAAGTTTAATAACATTCTTGCTTCTGCTTTATGTTTGTTTTCTTTTTTATTTTTTTGGTTTGTTTTTTCCTTCTCTCACAAATTGACTTTAGCAAGTTCCTGTTGAATATTTCCAAAAAGTGATTACACAGCTACCTCAAAGTCGATAAATTCAAAACTAAGCTCACAATTTTCTTCCGAAAACTATCTCTTCATCATGTGTTTTGCTGCTTAGCTGATGGCATCATCAGTCTTAGAGGTTATGCTTATTTTCCTTTTGGTTCCCAAGGTAAAAATCCTGGTAAAAAACACCATGTCAAATTTCATCAAGTGTACCTAGGGTCAATTAGTACAGTCAAGACATGGGCTATAAAAATATGACAGCTGCCATAAACTTGAAATAGGCAGTGGGATAGTAAATGATATTCCCAGAAGTTGGGAGTGGAATCAGGATGATAAATTAATTAATGTTGTCTGCTGCTGAAGTCCCGATTGATTAATTTCACCAAGGTAGGAGAAAGAGTGAGTTTAAAGGAAAGATGCTAAATGTAGTTTGGGATAAGTTGAACTTTCAGTTTCTGTGAAAAAACAGATGGACATGTCTAAGAAGACACTAGATATTTAGAATTCAAACATTAAAGATTAGGATTTGGGTGTTGAAAAGAGTGAAAACCTTTTAAGTTACGTAAATTAGATAGTGCCAGAAGTTTATAAAAGCCCAGTGGGAGATACAGTCAGGACTCAGAAACATATAGAATCCAAACACAAATGCCATAAGAATTCTTAGCATCCATATTCCATCTCTTATTTGTGTGAAAGTCATTCTGTGGAAGTTTTCTTTCAGTTCAGTTCAGTTCTGTCACTCAGTCATGTCTGACTGTTTGCAACCCCATGGACTGCAGCACGCCAGGCCTCCTGTCCATCACCAATTCCCAGAGTTTACTCAAGCTCATGTCCATTGATTGAGTCAGTGATGCCATCCAGCCATCTCATCCTCTGTTGTCCCCTTCTCCTCCTGCACTCAATCTTTCCCAGCATCAGGGTCTTTTCAAATGATTCAGTTTGTCTTGCCAACAAAAGTCTGTCCAGTCAAAGCTATGGTTTTTCCAGTAGTCAAGTATGGATGTGAGAGTTGGACTATAAAGAAAGCTGAGAGCTGAAGAATTGATGTTTTTGAACTGTGGTGTTGGAGAAGGCTCTTGAGAGTCCTTTGGACTGCAAGGAGATCCAACCAGTCCATCCTAAAGGAAATCAGTCCTGAATATTCATTGGAAAGACTGATGCTGAAGCTGAAATTCCAATACTTTGGCCACGTGATGTGAAGAACTGACTCACTTGAAAAGTTTTCTTTGGCAGATTGTATTTTTCAAAGATCTACTTCCATATTGAAGTAGATCCCAACTTACAAGGTGTTTTTTTTTACTATAAAGTTGATACCTGTTCATCAAAAAGTATATATTCCCTCATTTTGAACATAGCTGACTTTTGCAACTGTTTTGAACAGTGGAATGAAATAAAAATGAGACTGTATTATTATATAGAGAGGGTCAGTTCAGTTCAGTTCAGTTGCTCAGTCATGTCTGACTCTTTGCAACCCCATGAATCACAGCACGCCAGGCCTCCCTATCCATCACCAACTTCCAGAGTTCACTCAGACTCATGTCCATGGAGTCAGTGATGCCATCCAGCCATCTCATCCTGGGTTGTCCCCTTCTCCTCCTGCCCCCAATCCCTCCCAGCATCAGAGTCTTTTCCATTGAGTCAACTCTTTGCATAAGGTGGCCAAAGTACTGGAGTTTCAGCTTTAGAATCATTCCTTCCAAAGAAATCCCAGGGCTGATCTCCTTCAGAATGGACTGGTTGGATCTCCTTGCNATTGGAGTTTCAGCTTTAGCATCATTCCTTCCAAAGAAATCCCAGGGCTGATCTCCTTCAGAATGGACTGGTTGTATCTCCTTGCAGTCCAAGGGACTCTCAAGAGTCTTCTCCAACACCACAGTTCAAAAGCATCAATTCTTCGGTGCTCAGCCTTCTTCACAGTCCAACTCTCACATCCATACATGACCACAGGAAAAACCATAGCCTTGACTACATGGACCTTAGTTGGCAAGGTAACATCTCTGCTTTTGAATATGCTCTCTAGGTTGGTCATAACTTCTCTTCCAAGGAGTAAGCGTCTTTTAGTTTCATGGCTGGTAGGTCACAGCTGAGAGAGCTCCATGTGAAACATTCCTGCTCTCTTTCAAAACACGTACCTAGGGAATCTGGAGCCACATGAGTATGGTTTCTGTATTGCTGATCCTGTTAATGATGCCAACTGTCTTGCTGTTCGCTGAACCCAGGGTGGGAAATGCTAGAGATAAGAGGCTGAAAGAAGACAGGAGGAGCAGTAGGAACCGCAGACACGTTTGCTCTCTCCTGGCTGACACAGCAGCCATAGCAGCAGCCACAACACAACCACAACAGAGCCACAACATGCCCCCATCTAACAGCCATGCTGCTGCTCCAGTGTTGCTCCAGTGCGGCGGCAGCCAGGGCTTTCACAGTGAAGCCCATCCAGGGGAACCTCACAGAGCAGCAGGTGAGCACATGAGAACCTCGTGATGTGCATGCGCAGTGCCGGACGTGAGCTCAGCTGTGACATAACATTATCACAAAACGTGGAGCCAGGGAGAGAAGCCATGGGATGAGAGCGTCTGACCAGGCCATCTTGGCTAATTTGCTCCTTCCCTACAGCTACCCTGAGGCCATAGTACTTGAGACATCTGCATTTTGGAGAGAAATACAGGGAAACTCAGCTGTTCTAATATTCTCAGACCAAGTTTGAGACGCAGGACAAATCTTTATGATGAGCCCAGGAATGGCCGCCGTCATACGTCAACTCATTAGAGACCCTGAGACATTCTTATTTATTTACTCTCTTGCAGGTAGAGTGTGTTTTTGACATCACCAAAATTTCTGCTTCCTCTGGTTTCCCACTGCCCTCTAGTTTCATATCTATTGAGCTCTGGGTGGTCTTCATTCTTCTCTGACTGGGGCAAGTATAGTGGTTTGTGAGAATGCCTTAAAAGCTGAACAATACCAAGTTCCCTCGGACAGGTATGGGGATTTTCTGGAAATGCAGTTTGAAAACTGACTTGCCCATTGAATTCATTTTGTTTGGGGGAATTCCACTGGATAATATGTAAAGTCAGAAATCTTGTGCTGATATATAAATTTGGATTTTGTTTCTCTTCTGATTTTAAGTAGATATACAAGAAGGTATGATATTATAGATATGAGTTCTATCTATAATTTACCAGTTTGAATGTGACTTGTTTTATTTTATCTTTGAGTATTAGAAAATAAGATACGTAGATGCGAAATAAAGCTTATTTTTTTATAGAAAGCTGCTCCTGAGTAATAGGAATAAGGTGCAAACTGGAGATGCTAGATCGGCATATGTAGGACAGAAGACATTCTTAATTTCTCTGACTCTTCCAAGGTAATGAACACATTTAAAGTTCTAATACAACATTTCTTGCTGGGCAAATCACTTTTCCCAGCACAAAAACAAAACAAATAGACAAAAAAAAAAAAAAGATGTTTTTTCTTTTAAACTTCAACAGTCATTCATCCTCAGTTATAGACATAAAATAGCTTCACAAAAAAGGTATATGCTCTCTTAGCCTGGTATTTTCCATCTATTTCAGATGAATTAACCATATTCTTTGATATTGTATTATAGCAATTTTTTTAAAAGCCACATAAAGTAGTTACTGTCATAGAGTTTCAACTTCCATGAGTATGATAAATATCAAAAGATTTCCCTTTTACCAACTGCTTGCTGCTGCTGTTGCTGCTGCTAAGTCACTTCAGTCGTGTCCGACTCTGTGCGACCCCATAGACGGCAGCCCACCAGGCTCCCCCCTGTCCCTGAGATTCTCCAGGCAAGAACACTGGAGTGGGTTGCCATTTCCTTCTCCAATGCATGAAAATGAAAAAGTAAAAGTGAAGTCGCTCAGTCGTGTCCAACTCTTCGTGACCCCATGGACTGCAGCCCACCAGGCTCCTCCGTCCATGGGATTTTCCAGGCAAGAGTACTGGAGTGGGGTGCCATTGCCTTCTCCATACCAACTGCTTACATAACTTTAAATACTGTACTTTCCAGTACATAGGCATAATAATAAGTATTTACAACAATAAATCAGCTGACTGCCAGATTTAGTGCTATTTAATATAAATATATAAAATGACTGAATTTAGTCTATCTTACATCATAAGGCATGGGAATTATTACTATGCTAATTAACAAAGAAAGGAATTTGGGAATGTGTATAAGAGACAGCCTCCGTCCATGGGATTTTCCAGGCAAGAGTACTGGAGTGGGGTGCCATTGCCTTCTCCATACCAACTGCTTACATAACTTTAAATACTGTACTTTCCAGTACATAGGCATAATAATAAGTATTTACAACAATAAATCAGCTGACTGCCAGATTTAGTGCTATTTAATATAAATATATAAAATGACTGAATTTAGTCTATCTTACATCATAAGGCATGGGAATTATTACTATGCTAATTAACAAAGAAAGGAATTTGGGTTTGTCCAAAGTAAAATGACTAACAATCCTGACTTACTCAATACTGAGTAGTTTCTCAGGACATAAGATATTCAGTGCTAAAATTGAGACTTTCAAGGGCACCTTGATATGGTTTATTGGTATATCAGTAGTTTATGCAGAGTGAAAAACAGCTTTACTGAATCCAAAGGCCAAGAATACAATTATTAGGCAATTTTATTTCCTAAGAGATGTAAGGATAGCCACTATTCCCCTTTCATTTTGAATTTACTCATGTACAAAATTTTTATCATCTCAAGTGAAATTTTCTAATTCCAGAAGCCAGTTTCTCTCTCAGGTAGGACTTGCTGTTGCTAGTATTCAAAACCCAACAAAAGCTAGTTTAATTCAAGGAGGCTTTAGCATTTCATCAATATTGTTAAAGACTAAAAAGAAACTAAATAATATAATATCCAAGATTCATTGAAATATTTAATTAAGCATTTAAAGAGTGATTTTTTAAACTTTTACTTTTGAGTCAACACTTTAACAGTCAAATAAAAAACAGTTGAACCTCCAAATTAATAATGATTAAACTTGCAATGTTTTTGCTCAATAAATATTTCTAGAAGTCAGTGGTTATAATCTCCCAATTATTTTTTTTTTACCCTCAGCTCAGATTCCTGTTCTGATATTTTCTATTTTGCCTAGAAACTCTTAAGCTTCCCCAGTGCTGGTTTTACAGAGGAAATACAACTGGGGGGAAACAACCCTCCCTGACCCAATCCAGATATTGACGGAAGATTAGCTACTGAAGCTGGGAAAGGGGAATTACAGCACATGGGGATTAGATCTCAGCCATTACTTCCCACAAAATCTACTGGACATGTCCAGTTCAAAAATGTTCCCCACTATCCATCTAACTTTGCTCTCAGCTATGACATGCTAGAGTCCTGCTCCTGTTCAGTTCACAGTCTTTCTCACATCCCCTGTCCTTGAGGCCCAAACACCTGAGTAACCTACAAGTCAGTTATCCCTTCTACAGTGAGACACCCAAGGGAAACACCTCTTTACCATTATATTGTTACTTGCCTCACCAACTATCTTTCAAACTAGATTATCCTTTAAATATACAAAAAGCTCAATAATGTATTTTCAAAATTAAGGTTAGACATCACTCAAATTCTGCTTTTCACAAGAAGAATTTTGAGATAAATTTTAACATTTCTTATAACAGGAGGAAGATAACTTGCTTTGATTTTGGTGAAAGCAGCCAGAGAAAGTAAAAGGAAATTGGACTATACTTGCAAGAAGCTTGGCTTAGATAAAAAGCATATAGATTTGGCATTGTCTAACAGGGAATACATTTTTATTCAAGGGTTTTTTTTTTTTTTTTTTTTTTTTTGCTTCTTTTCTTCACTTTGAAATATATGGGAGACTTATATGTTTAAGTTAAAGACAGGAAAGTACAGAATGTGAAAAGTGAAGTATAAGTGAAAGTGTTGGTTACTCAGTCATGTCCAGCTTATTGGGACCCCATGGACTAAAGCCCACCAAGCTCCTCTGTCCATGGGGATTCTCCAGGCAAGAATACTGGAGTGGGTTGCCATGCCTTCCTCCAGAGGATCTTTCCAAGCCAGGGATTGAATCCAGGTCTCCTGCATTGCAGGAAGATTCTTTACCATCTGAGCCACCAGGGAAGGCCAAGGATACTGGAGTGGGTAACCTATTCCTTCTCCAGGGTATCTTCCCAACCCAGGAATTGAACTAGGGTCTTCTGCATTTCAGGTAGATTCTTTACTGGCTGAGCTACCAAGGAAGCCCAAGAAACCCTATGTAAATACATGTATGCCACCTCCTTATAGAACCTGTATGTCGTACAATTATAGAGCTTGTTTCCATGAATGACCTCTAAAGTTTTCAATCAAATTTTTGGCTCATATTTTAAAAATCACTGTTCTGACAGAAAATATCCTCCATTGAAATTATTACCTATTAATTGTAGCCATGAAATTAAGAGATGCTTACTCTTTAGAAGAAAAGTTATGACCAACCTAGATAGTATATTCAAAAGCAGAGACATTACTTTGCTGACTAAGGTCTGTCTAGTCAAGGCTATGGTTTTTCCTGTGGTCATGTATGGATGTGAGAGTTGGACTGTGAAGAAGGCAGAGCGCCGAAGAATTGATGCTCTTGAACTGTGGTGTTGGAGAAGACTCTTGAGAGTCCCTTGGACTGCAAGGAGATCCAACCAGTCCATTCTGAAGGAGATCAGCCCTGGGATTTCTTTGGAAGGAATGATGCTGAAGCTGAAACTCCAGTACTTTGGCCACCTCATGCGAAGAGNGAGAAGACTCTTGAGAGTCCCTTGGACTGCAAGGAGATCCAACCAGTCCATTCTGAAGGAGATCAGCCCTGGGATTTCTTTGGAAGGAATGATGCTGAAGCTGAAACTCCAGTACTTTGGCCACCTCATGTGAAGAATTGACTCATTGGAAAAGACTCATGCTGGGAGGGATTGGGGGCAGGAGGAGAAGGGGACGACCGAGCATGAGATGGCTGGATGGCATCACGGACTCGATGGACATGAGTCTGAGTGAACTCCAGGAGATGGTGATGAACAGGGAGTCCTGGTGTGCTGTGATTCATGGGGTCGCAAAGAGTCGGACACGACTGAGCGACTGAACTGAACTGAACTGAATGTGATATAATCATTTAGAAAGTCAAATGCAATCAACATTTTGTTAGTATACTTTGAGTTTCAAGTAACCAAATCTGCTACTAAAGTGTTTAGCATGATGATATTATTTGCTCACAGCATTGTATCCTTAGGTAGAAGGGCTCCAAGATTGAAGAATTCAGCACTCTTTCCATTTAGTCATTCTCAGCATGTCATTTCAGTCCTCAGAGACCAAGTTCCTTCAGCAGATTTATTCTCTCAGATTTTACTCTCTGAATTTGGGGATGTGATGAGACTCTCACGAAATGTAAGTCTCTATGAAAAAGGTGTTTATCTCTGGAAAGCTGCTGTTATCCTGGAAAGATGAAAGGAGGGAATGTAATTTGGATGAGAAGACGTCTTTTCTGCCAGCATCCAATCTGTAGAATTGAGAATTTGAATAGCAGCTGATCCAAGAAATAAGACAATTGAACAAATAGAATGCAGGAAGACTGGAAGTAGAATATTTTGTGTGGGATCAGAAGGAAGAAGCATCCAGGAATTCCCTAGACGTCTTTAGTTAATGGAATGCTTTATAAAAAATAAAAATGGAAAGCATGAAAACAAAAAGCAGGGAAAAGCAACAAAAACTTCAGAAACAGAGATTTGACCCACCATCATCTGAGATAAATTATGCTGAATATTGGTTGATTGATTCATATCAGAATAGTGAGAATAGTACAGGAGCAAGTAGCAACATAATTTAAGAAGCTGGAAGACAGATGGAAGAATTTTAAGTGGCATTTTAAGTGGCATTTAAATTCAGTTAAATTTAAATTTAATTCTTTTAAATTTTAAAAGAATTTGAATTTTAGAAGACCTGGAAATATAAACTATAAGAGTGAGGAAAGCCAAAATTTAACTTTTCTTTAAAAGAGAAACCTTAACAGGTTTGGTAGCTGACACTTCTAGATAATTCCTGAGAGGGTATAGGGAGAGTGCTAAAATTAGGATGGATGTTTAACAGCTACTTCTTAAGAACTTAAAGTCTTAGATTCCATTCTACACTTTGGTGGTTGGTTTTCCTCCTTCACGGCAGTAGAAGTCTAAATATTTTTTCCTAGTAGAGGATAAAGAAGGAGGTCACTGGGCCCAGGTCACCATCAGGGACTTTGTGAAGTGAAAGTCGTTCAGTCCTATCCGATTCTATGTGACCACATGGACTGTACATTCCATGGAATTCTCCAGGCCAGAATACTGGAATGGATCGCTACTCCCTTCTCCAGGTCATCTTCCCAACTCAGGGATCGAACCCAGGTTCCCCGCATTGCCGGTGGACTCTTTACCAGCTGAGCCACCAGGGAAGCCCAAAAGTACTGGAGTGGGAGCCTGTCCTTTCTCCAGGGGATCTTCCTGACACAAGAATCCAACCGGGGTCTCCTGCACTGCAGGCGGATTCTTTGCCAGCTGAGCTATCAGAGACTTTATACCATATCAACAAATTTTTAAAAAATCCCACAATGAAGGACATGCATTTCCAGGTGTTGGTCGTGGTGGTGGTTTAGTCGCTGTCGTGTCCGATTCTTGCGACCCCGTGGACTGTAGCCTGACAGCCTCCTGTGTCCATGAGGATTCTCTAAGAAAGAATACTGGAGTGGGTTGCCAGTTCCTTCTCCAGGGGATCTTCTTGGCCTAGAAATCGAACCCAGGTCTCCTGCACTGCACGGAGATTCTTTGCCAACTGATCTACAAGGGAAGCCCTTCCAGGAATTAGGACGTCCAACATAGGAAGGGCTTCCCCTGTGGCTCAGTGGTAAAGAATGTTCCTGCAATGCAGGAGATGAGAGTAGACCTTGATTCAATTCCTGGGTTGAAGACCCCCAGGAGGAAGAAATGGCAAAGTACTCCAACATTCTTGGTGAGAAAATTCCGTGGACAGATGAGCCTGGTGGACTACAGTCCATAGTGTTGCAAAGAGTCGGACATGAGTGAGCAACTGGACACCGCGTGGCACACACGGGGAAGAACAGAGGGCTCTCTAGGATGGTAACTGAAGGGCACTTCAGTATAATCAGGTCTTCATTACTCTGTAAGAAGAAAAGAGGTCAGCCTGTTCTGTTTAGATGACGTTTGTCATAAAACAGATTTGCTGAAGGCTATCTTCACGTTGCCCTCATCATTATATGTCAAATTTGTAACATAATTAAGTTAGGAGTTTGCATTCACCAAAATAGGGAGTAAATAAAGACAAAGGTGAGGATAAGGTCCAGAAAAACAAAAACAGAAAAAGAAAAAAAACGTCTCATTTAGGGAGGAGATATAGGAAACCGTTCCCGAATGATAGAGAAGGAAATATTGTGACAAATATTTATAGCAGGTCCAGAGAACAACAGAAGTGGGTAGAAGTAGAATGAGCTTTTCAGGATGATGTCTCAAAGAAAAGAAAGAGAAACTGCAAAATGCCTGATGGTATTTCCCTTAAGGAGAAAACTGCTGAGAAACAAACAAGGGAGGAAGTTACAAAGAAGGATAGTGAAGGAGAACAAAGGAATTACTGACTTTAGGAAAAGAATACTTCTACCAGGATGGATATTATGAGTATAACAGCAAGAAGTGTTAGTGAGAATGCAGAGAAATTGTAAACCCCACAGGATACTGGTAGTGATGCAGAAGAGTGTAGTGGCTGTGAAAAATGGTTTATTATTTCCTCACAGGTTAAACGTAGAATTATCATATGACCAACAGCAATCTCATGCCTGCTGCTGCTGCTGCTAAGTCGCTTCAGTCGTGCCCGACTCCGGGCGACTAAAATGAATTATGAACAGGTACTAAAGCACACAGTTGTACATGAATGTTCATAGAAGCAGTATTCAAACAGTCAATTTGTAGGAAAATAATGTATATAAACAGCTAAATAAATAAAATGTGATACATACACATAGAACATTACTGTTTAATAAAAAGATCAAGGTACTGATATATGGCACATCATGAATAAACTGCAGAAACATTACGCTGAGTGAAATAATCCAAACAAAAAAGATCACATATTTTATGATTCTATTTATAGGAAATAAAATAAGTAAATCTATAGAGACAAAAACCAGACTTGCAGTTGCTAGGGATTTCGGTAAGGGAGTGGGAGTAGTCATTAATTGCTTAGGGGGTACAGGATTTTCTTTGGTGGAGATAAAAATATTTTGGAAATAGATAGTGGTGGTGGTTTCACAATCTTGTGAATACACTAAAACCGCTTTTTAAAATCATCCACTTTGTGTTATATGAATTTCAACTCAATTTTTAAAAATGGGGAAAAAAGAAAAACAGAAAACAAGAAATAAATGAAATCAGGATGTGTTACAATCTAAGTATGAATCACAATGTTTGTACAAACATAAGTAATAAGAGGCCAATAGAAAATTTCTAAAAATAATGATTAAAATGGTAACAGAATCATCATGTTACCAGAAATTTAGAGATGCATAAATGCACTAAAAAGTGAAAATGATACATCTTTTGGGGGAACTTAGGGGAATGTGAAGGAATGGAGCAGAAACTGGTAGATTTTCTATAAGCTTTTGGTAATATATGATTTTCTATATAATGCACATTTATTATAACAGTAATAACAATTAATATTGTATTAATCACTAAATTATTAACTGTTTATGTAAGAGTCATAATGTTAACATCATAGTGTTTTTAAGCTAAAGCAAAAGAAAAGCACCATAAAATTATAACTTTTGAAAAAGACTAATATCCTTTGGGAAAAATTCAAAGCATTGAACATGCAATTCATGGAAACACATTTCAAGTCATTAAGCTGTGAAAATCTTCTCAGCTTCTCTGACAATTAAATGAGTTTATTTTTTTCAATGATATGGAGCTATAACTGTTTGGAATACTACAAAATGAAAAAAATATTTTGAGAGAAACTGGGTAATATTTACTAAATCTTTCTGTGTGTACATGCTAAGTTACTTCAGTCATGTCCAACTCTTTGCCACCCTATGGACAGTGTAGCCTGCCAGGTTCCTCTGTCCATGGGGATTCTCTAGGCAAGAATACTGGAATGGGTTGCCATGCCCTCCTCCAGGGGATCTTCCCAAGCCAGGGATAGAATCCACATCTCTTGTCTCCTGCATTGGTAGGTGGGTTCTTTACCACCAGTGCCACCAGGGAAGCCCATTAAAATCTTTAACATCTTCAAATTTCAAACCACTTTCTAAACTGAATCTCAGTTATACATGCAGTCCCTTATAAACAAGTTCTACAACTTCCTTCAAAGTGTGTTAATACTGTCTTACAAGTAGACAAATCCTTAAAGATAAGTACTTTTTCAATATTGTTTTGTAGCAGGGTACTGATTAAAGTCCATCATTGGATAGACTACCATGCAGTCATTTCAAGGATGCTCCTTAAATGGATATATTGACGACAGAAAGTGTGAAAAGCAAGTTACTCAATAATTCCTATTGTATGAGTCCATTCATCGTGTCCATCGTGTTCTTTGTGACCCCATGGACAGTAGTCTGCACCAGGCTCCTCCGTCCATGGGATTTTCTAGGCAAGAGTACTGGAGTGGGTTGCCATTTCCTTCTCCAGGGAATCTTCCTGACCCAGGGATCAAACCCAAGTTTCCTGCATTGTAGACAGACGCTTTACCGTCTGAGCCACCAGGGAAGAATTCATGTATATAATGCAATTTAAATATTTTTAGATGATAGTGTAAATAAAAATGCAATTAACAAGGGCTCCTTACAAGGGACAGGCTATGAAGAGATTAGCAAATTTTCCATACAAATTTGCAAGGTTTTCCCAATGGCGATGTGTTGGTTTTCTTAGTGAAAACAAAATAGTCTATGGAAAATAAATTATTCATATGTTTCTTAAGTCAGTCTTGGAGAGCTCACAAGACTACATCACATAGATATGAGTAGCTAGTCTGTATTAATGTACATTTAGTTCATATCGATTACTTAATAAATGTGATCACATAGAAGTAAAGGGACAAGGAAATTAATTGACTACTTGTTCCAAGAAAGCAGAAAACCATAGTCACTAAGTGAATTTTCAGTCACCAGGGCAAACAGAAGAAGCACAGTTCCCGTCCTCACACACCCTCGTCAGTTTTTGGGTCTATCCATCTATATACCTTTTTTTCTAACTTAGATTCCTCTGATGCAATTAAATCATTGATCTAATTTTGACTTATTTTCCTTAGGTCTCCTCACCAGAAAAGCAGTTATTTTGTTCTTAAATAAATACCGGAAACAAATATTGCATGCAGTATCCCAGTTTCAGATTATTTAAAATTTTCAAAGAATCTGAAGGCTCCGAGGATGTTAGTATTTAACATCACCTAAGACAACTATTCCCTGTAACCTAAAATCAGAGAAATAATATTTCTTGAAACACATCTTGGCTGGTTTATCATCACAAATATTCATCCACTCAGCCTTTATTTGTCTTCCATTTCTCACACTGTGTCTCTCCAGGGCTTGTGGAGAAATTGATCAAATGATCTCAATTCTACACCTGAAATTTGGGGTACTGGTCTTATATAATCTCAAAAATATCAAGAGCTTTGTTAGGGAACCTAAAAAATTGACTGGGAAATTAAAAGTTTCTACACTTACATAACTGGTTATAATAGTTACCAGACAAAGAAATAACAATTTGAAGCAATCTTTTTTTTATTAAACTTAAAACATATGCTCAAACCACTGTGATTTGCTTTCTAGTGCTTTGTAAAAACAAATCTGCTTTCTCATGGATATATAAGCCAGCAGAATAAAATGCTTTTCTTGGTCAGAAGCCTTATGTAATATTTCTAACTTACTCTCTGTTGTTCACCCAGCCCTGTTACAACACAACTGTCCTCTTTTTTTCATACTCAAGAACTCCTAGTTCTTATTCAGGAAACCAGCCTTGAAGTAACCTATGACAGTTCTAAGGGTTTTGACTATAGGTGGAGTTGGGCTGTTTTGACTTTTAAAGGCTGAAGTTGATGTCGTTTTGGAGAAATGCTTCGAATTTCAGCTTGTTTTCTCTAAGCCTTCTGTCTTTAATTATACACAAAATGAAATAACTAAACAAACTCTTTTATCTGTGCTTCTTCTGAGACAGCCCAGGTTTATATGTGTGCACGTGTGTGTGTATACATATCTGCCTTCAGTCTAACCCCCATCCCTCAGTATTTCTTTATAATTAGAACAGAAAATAGAGATAAACTGATAGAAGGTGAGACTGAATAAACAATGTTGTCAGTCTACCCTTTGGCATGTATATTCCATTCACTCCAGTTCATTTCCGTTCTTCTGGCAATCAACAGTATTCAGTAAGGTTGTGCCTACCACTTTCTAGCTTTTAAAGAGCAATATACATTTTACAATTTCTATGCTTCAAACCTTTCTTATTTAGTATCTTTTCAGATTAGGTTCCTTACTAATTGAACATAATTATTTCTTGTTCATTTTAAAGTTCCAAAATTCTTCTAAAAAATTAGATACGATGTTTGTACAATATATAAATAGTTTTAGAAGACAATTGGTGTACTTTCCTGTAAAATGCAGCTTTCTAGCTTTC
>SJYR01003832.1:125161-138293 GCA_006410655.1 Kobus ellipsiprymnus
AATATATATTCATTTATTTATTATTTTTATTGAAATATAGTTGATTTACATAGAACTATTGGTTTTTAGTGGATCAGTGATTCATGTGAATTAGTTTAACAAATAATCTTTGTACCAAATAGTAAAATATTGTTTAAATAAGTGTTTCATGGTTTTATTAGGTAAAAAGACCTATAATTCCAATGTATATTTATTAATGTCCCTAAATCTTGACTTTAGAATAGACATAATATACACTGCCAGGATTATTATAAAACTCGATCGACAGACTCGATATCCAATGAATATGAGTTACATCAGTTCTGTTCAGTTCAGTCACTAAGTTGTGTCCGACTCTTTGCGACCCCATGAATCGCAGCATGCCAGGCCTCCCTGTCCATATAATATATTAAAAATGGTTGAGCACATCACATAATGCTTCAAAATAGTGATGAGTGGAAGCTTGCAAATGTATAAAATAACAGGGCAGATAATCTATTCAACAATGCCAAAAAATATCGAGAAATAAATAATGTGTCTCTGAAAACAAAGGTGTGTATATATAATAGAGCTAAGCATATAACATTAAAGAGGGAGGCCAGGGAGTTTGGAGGGAAAAACACAAAAATAAACATTGGAAACAGAAATGAAAAAATGGTAGAAGAATGCAGGTGTGAATAATTAGTAGATGATTATTTGATGTTACTTTATATTAGCAGATGATTTTATAATTTGCTAAGTGACCAAATGGTTACCAAGATGTGAGATTTGTTGATGTTATGTCTCAGTGGGAAAGGAGATAGTCAGAAGGGAGCCAACTGTTTATTATGTAAGGATGAAAGGATTTCCAACTCTCAGCCATTTGTGAGGTCTCTATTTTTAAGCCTTTCTCTTCTGTTTTTAAAGTCTTCGGGTTGATGTTATTCTTCCATTTGGGTTTCTTAAATAAAACAACCACAAAGAATAAATCTTAAAAATAAGAGACTTATTTTAGGGTGATGAGAAAAAAATATTTTCTCAGCAAGTATACAATGTATTCGTGTAATCAAGGTATTATTCTTACCCCTAAATATCTATTTTTCTATTTTTGAATGATTACTAAGGTCTATATTTGTCTCACATTTCATGTGATGGACAGTCATTGAGGATGGGAGGCTGTGTCTTTGTTCGCTGAAGAACTGGATCTCAATTCTCATGATGGTTGGTTCAGAAACTACTTTTAAGAAGTCTATGCTTCAGCAACACTTTTTTGAGCAGAACTGGGCTTGCCATTATTTCATGAAATGATTTGATCGTGTCATCTGGTTGTTCTGCTAATCACTAACAAGCAAGGAGTGGGAAGTGGAGTCATCTTTTGGCTGGATGGCGATATCAGAGAATACCAAAAATTGTTGGCTGTCTGGTTTTAAATTGGTCGCCCTAGGAATCTTCTAGTGAATAGAGGCATGTATGAAAACAACTGCTGGTATTGTATCTTTGCTTTTCTCGCTCAGTCATGTCCGACTCTTTGCGACCCACGGACTATAGCTCACCAAGCTCCTCCATCCATAGGATTCTCCAGGCAAGAATACTGGAGTGGGTTGTCATTTCCTTCTCCAGGGGATCTTCCCGACCCAGGAATCGAACCCAGGTCTCCCACATTGCAAGCCGACGCTTTAACCTCTGCACCACCAGGGAAGCCCCTTCTCTTTGAAAGGTAACATAAAATAAACATTTGGTTTGAGACATCAGCAGACTTGCTACTAAAATTGTCTGCATATTAAGGAAGGGTAAGAACCTAGTGCTGGCTTCCCACTGGTGGCAGTGGTAGAGAACCTGCCTGCCCAGTGCAGGTTAGATGTTAAGAGACACAGGTTCAATACCGTTAGGAAGATGCCCTGAGGGAAGGCACTGCGGCCCACTCCAGCGTTCTTGCCTGGAGAGTCCCACGGATAGAAGGACCTGGCGGGCTGCAGTCTGTAGGGTCACACAGAGTTAGACGTACTGAAGTGGTTTTGCACACAAGCATGCAAGGACCTAGGGCAGCTAATGGATCTCTAGAAGAAAGTCTAGGGGAGAATCAGGGTGGCAGACGGAGGCGGAAGTGAGGAAATTTCTTGTCCCTGTTATGAATGGTGTGAAGAAGGCCGTGCTGAACTGAGAAAAAAACTCTTCTGTAACTTATGTAGACCACTAAAAAGTTAGTAGATTCTCTAATCCTCGATTTCTTCCATTGTACTGTATAAATAATAATGTATCTGAGTTCATATACTTGTTGTGGGAGAACATGAATAGATAATGTGAAAAACTTAGAACAGTGCCTGACACTTACTTATTACTTAATAAATGTTTATTACTATTTTTCTCTTCTCATATATTTAATTTATCATATATTCACTACATATAATGGCATGCTCTATGAACATGACAAATATTAATACCTTTGTCTCAAGATAGGTTTCCCAGAAAATAGATGTGGTTGAAATTTTATATACAAGAAGATTATTGGAGAGTATATTTAAGTATCAAATTATAAAAAAAGAAGTAGTACTGTTCACAAGGAACCAAATATACTATTGCTTGCCTCAAGTGTATCGTAGGATCATGCAAGTGATCCAGGTGATCACGACCAATTACCCCTATCAGATGTGATTTCATTTCTTCCCTTTTGGTCTCTTGAAACAGAAGGCTAAAGTGACCAGTAACAACCGTAGCTTACTTAAAGTTTAGAAAACGCCTTGCTGCGGTCCCTGGTGGGAAGAATAAGGAACTTTCAACCGTTAGAGCCCAGAGTTTCAGGAAGCCTAAGTTCTTCAATTAGATCATCATTAATAATTAAGTGGAGCCATTCCTATTTCCAATCCTTGGTTATTAGATATGAGTGTTGTACCCATGGAGACACAGACAAAATAATATCATCAATTTAGAGTATATTGTTTCATAGAGGATGGTACCACATCTATACACTGATATTCCCAAGCTGAAGCCCCAGCTGTGCCTTCAAATAGCTATTCCATTTAACTGTCAGGCTGGCAATTTCTGAGTGGTGGGGTTTGCAATGGATCTAAAGTAGGGGTTCCCAGCTTCCAGTTCATGGCCCGTGAGGAATCCAGTCGCACAGCAGAAGTGAGCAGTGGTGAGTAGCTAAGCTTCACTTAGCTTTAAGTCTATTTAAGCTGCTCGGATCTCTAGCGTTACCGCCTGAGCTCCGCCCCCTGTCAATCAGCTTTGGCATCAGGTTCTCCGAGGAGCATTAACCCTGCTGTGAATTGCACACGCAGGGATCTAGGTTGCATGTTCCTATGAGAATCAAATGCGTTGATGATCTGAGGTGGAACTAGGGCAGTGATGCTAGTGCTGGGGAGCGGCTGCAAATATTAATTATCATTAGCAGAGAGGTTTGACGGCAAAGAGACCATAATAAATCAGTTCCTTGCAGACTTGCATATCAAAGCCCGATCAGGGAAAGGCAAGTGGCAATTAAACTACATCTGGTGGCAGGTTTTATAGCAGCAAGCGAGTTGATGGACTCAGTTGTACAGCTGCATCTGGTGGCAGGTTTTAATTTGGAATGCAACACTTAGTCCGTGCAGAGTCCATCCACTCTTTTATTTACTGGTTCCATCTGTGCCTCTTTCCTGCACCAAGCACTTATCTCAGTTACCATATTCGTAAGCTTGTAAGCTAACTGTGGCAAAAATGATTAAAAAAACAACATCACTGGAGAGCTTCTTTGAAAGGGGGGGGGGGGATCCAATGATGAGACAGCAGAAGACTAAAACTGCCAACAAAAAGAAAGCTGCATTTAAAAGAAAATACAGAGTCCTACTGAAGAGTTCACTCCAACAGGTGATTCCCATTCCCCAAGCCAGCTATCCAACAAAGTCATGAATCCTTCAAAACTGCTCCGCCACATGGAGACCAAGCATCCTGTGTTTAAACATAAACCTTTGGGTTTTTTTTTTTTCAAAAGAAAAAAATGTGAACATCAAGAACAGAAGCATTTATTGAAGGCGACTACTTCAACAAATGTGTGCACTGAGAGCATCATACTTACTGGCTTAAAGACACTTGCCCCTTGAGAGGAAAGCTATGACAAACCTAGACAATGTATCAAAAAGAGAGACATCACTTTGCCAACAAAGGTCCGTATAGTCAAAGCTATGGTTTTTCTAGTGATCGTGTACCGATGTGACGGGGTGAGGGGTATAGTCACTACCTTGTGTCCAACTCTTGCAACTGCCAGGCTCATCTGTTCATGGGATTTCCCAGGCAAGAATACTGGAGTGGTTTTCCATTTCCTTCTCCAGGGGATTGGATCATAAAGAAGGCTGAGCACTGAAGAATTGATGCTTTTGGATTGTGGTGCTGAAGAAGACTCTGGAGCATCCCTTGGACTGCAAAGAGATAAAATGAGTTGCTCCTAAAAGGAAATCAACCCTGAATATTCGTTGGAAGGACTGATCCTGAAGTTGAAGCTCCAATACACTGGCCACCTGATGCAAAGTGCCGACTCATTGGAAATGACCCTGAGGCTGGGAAAGACTGAAGGCAGGAAGAGAAGGGGGAAAAGGGGATGAGGTGATTGGATGGCATCACTGGCTCAACGAACATGAGTTTAAGCAAACTTTAGGAGATAATGAAGGCAGGGAAGCCTGGTGTGCTGCAGTCCATGGGGTTGCAATGAGTCAGACAGGATTTGGTGACTGAACAACAGCAATTGACCACATTGCTAAAGTTAAGAAGTCCTTTACTCCTGGCCGAGAGTTTAATCTGCCTGATTCTAGGGACATTTGTTGAAAACTTTTAGAAGAGGCTGTAGTTCAAATGGTGGCATGTGTTCCCCTTTTGGTTGGCACCATTATTAGACGAGGGCTTCCCAGATGGCAATGGGTAAAGAATCCACCAGCAATACAGGAGGAGACTTGGGTTTGATCCCTGGGTTGGGAAGATTCCCTAGAGGAGGAAATGCCATGCCACTCCATTTTGCTTGAAAAGTCCCATGGACAGGGAGGCAAAGAGTTGGGCATGACTGAGTGACTACACAGAACAGAATACTTAGATGAATTAATGAAATAGGAGAGAATATTGGGGCACAATTGCCAGAGAGGATGAATGAGTCACACTGACATGCAATCCAGGTTGCTGGGTCTACGGATGCCGACAACAAGGCAGCAATGCTGGGGTTTCTGAGCTCTATTTTCAGGAGGATGTGCAGGAGGAAATGTTATGTGCACTTTCGTTGCCAACTAACACCACAGCTGGAGAGCTATTCAAATCTTTAAATGATTACATATCAGGAAAACTGAATTGGTCATTTTGTGTTGGTATACCCGTGGACACAGTCGCTGTCCTGACTGGATGGCTTTCTGGTATCATTCTTTGAATCAAAGAGGTCACTTCTGAATGTGAGTCTATGTATTGTATCATCTATAGAGAAATGTTGGTGAGCTACAAAATACCACCTGAACTTAACAGTATCTTGCAGGATGTGATTAAAATTTTCAACCGCATTAAAGTCCATGCCTTTAATTCAGTCTGTTTGTGCAGCTCTGTAAAGAAATGAACACGGGGCACATTTCTTGTCTTGTACATAGAAGTGAGATTGCTTTCTAAACGCGTATCACTGGCCAGAGGTTTTGAGTTAATGAGAGCCACTCCAGAGATTTCTTTTAGAAAAACAGTCACCACTGACAGCAGATTTCAGTGGCATAGATTGGGTTGCAAAACTTGCTTACTTGTGTGACATATTCAACCTGTTCAATGAAGTCAGTCACTTCAGGGGAGAACAGCTGTGTTCAAGTGGGCAGACAAAGTGGCTGCACTCAAAGCCAAACTGGAATTATGGGGGCAATGAGTGAATATTGGGATTTCCAACATTAGCAGAGATTTTGAAAGAGATTGATCCAGTGCACTCTTTCTCCCAGAGAGTGCATGATCACCCATCTCAGCTTTCAAAAGAGTTTGAGCATTACTTCCAAACCACAAAGACCTTCGAGTTGGGAAGGAATGCATCCATGACCCATTTGAATCCAGGTGAATCAACTCTATCTGTGTTAGAAGGGGATCAACTGCTTGAGATCACAAATGATAGTTTCCTGAAAAGTATGCTTGAGACAATTTTAAATCTCCATATGTTCTGGATTAAACTCAAGGCAGAATATCCTGAGACTGCCGCAAAAGCCCTGAAAAGCCTGGTTCCATTTCCAACATCATAGATTTGTAAAGCAGTGTTTTCTCTAGTGACAGCAACCAAATGAGATTATGGAGTGATTGGACTTAAGAGGCACACTGCGTGTCACTGTCTCTCCTCACCCCCAGAGGGGACCGTCTAGTTGCAGAAAAACAAGCTCAGGGCTTCCACTGGTCCTGCATTGTGATGAGTTGTATAATCGTGTTTTATGTCACAAAGTAATAATCATAGAAATTAAGTGAACAATAAATGCAATGTGCTTGAATCATCTTGACACCTTCCCCCAAGCCTGGTCTGTGGAAAACTGCCCTCTACAACATTGGCCCCTGGTGCCAAAAACGTTGGGGCCACTGAGCTAGAGGATCTCCTGAGTGTATACTCACTGAAGTCCTCTGCTGCCAAAAAGTAGGACCCATGGTCTGATCTAATATTGAATTGGATACTACATTCGCAAATCTGATGCTCTAGAAAGTAGTTCAAATATTCTTCATCCTATTATTCTGAAGCAAGCTGAGAACTTGCAGGCAAGAAAGGTAAATTTATATGTAAATATATGTGGCTTTCCAGTAAAAAGTAAATCTTCACCTCTTTTAGGAATAAGAAAGGTTCAGTTTGGGGAAGAATGGATACATGTATATGTATGAATGAGTTCCTTTGCTGTTCACCTGAAACTACCACAACATTGTTAATCCGCTATACTCCAATACAAAATTTTTTTAAAAAATTGAAGTTAAAAAAAAGAGTTTATGTAATTACTCGAGTGCTTAGAGTATCTTCCAGAGGTGGTGCCCTATTTAGGACTCAGCATAGGTTTCTTCTGGGGCTTCCCTGGTAGCTCAGCTGGTAAAGAATCTGCCTGCAATGTGGGAGACCAGAGTTTGACCCCTGGGTTGGGAAGATCCCCTGGAGGAGGGCATGGCAACCCACTCCAGTATTCTTGCCTGCAGAATCCCATGGACAGAGACGCCTACAGTCCATGGAGTCGCAGAGTCAGACACGAGTGAGCACCTAAGCACAGCACAGGATTTCTTCTGCTAGTAGCGGGGCTTTCGGCCATGGAAGCCTTGCAACAACCGCTACCATTGCCACTGCAGCTGCTCTATTAGTCTTACCGTTTACCGCACGGGAGCTGGCTCGCGTTAAACAGCAAAGTCATTCTGTCTGCCCGACTGTTCAATGTATCAGCACAGAATACGCTCTTTGGTGAGTGCTAACATGTGAAGCTTAGATTTTCTCACTTCATGACCAAACCCATATGTTCATCTACATATTTCTTCTTTGAAACTCTTTATCCCTAGCCTTCCAATATTTTTCCTTCTAGGACTCTGAACAACCAGCCAAGGCATTAGTCACTGCTTATGAAACTGTATATATTTTTATTTAAAGCCAATTCTCTTTCCACACCAAGTAGACGATGAAATATACTTCCTGAAGTTTGCCGATTAAGAAGATGTTCCTTCTTGCTGATCTTTGAGCTCCTTTTGTGGGGGGTCTAGTAGTCTGTTATTAGTCTGGACACATACACCTAGTTAATGAAGCCTTTGTGAACCCAAATATGAATTTTCATTTTCTGCTGACAGACCATAAGAAACCCTCCCTACAGCAATAAGCATAGAACGAGGGCTACTTGTCAGTGCAATAGTAGTAGATGGCATGAGAATTCATGCAGCTTACCTTATCTGTGCCTTCCGATCCTGTTCATGCTTGATCCATATGTGCACCGATTTCGTCTTCACGATGTTGCTACTGGGCCTGCATGACCTTGACTTGGTGCTTCAGACAGAGGGTAGTGCTTCACTGGTACTTGGTATCTTGTAGTTAGCTGCTCTGTTTCTTTGCGAGAAGTAGACTGTCAAAGTCAGTTTCTCATTACCCTCCTAATATAAACTCAAATTGGGTTTATTTGCCATTTTGTATATCACTGACCTTTGCATTTAGAATTGTGAAAATTGGCCTACAATTTTCCTCTCTTGTAATACTTTGTCAACTTAAGACTGGAGTTATGCTTGCTTATCTACTCTTAGGAGTTTGTATAGTTTCTTTCTTATTCTTTGGCAGAGTTCACTGCTAATGCTATCCGGATCCACATTTTCTTCTGGGGAGGAGTTTTTATTATAGCTTTAATGTATTTAATTGCACAAGAGTAATCAGGTTTTCTATTTATATTTTAGTCACTTTAAGAAGTCGTGTTTTCCACAATGAATTATGACACTATAGCAGTCAGAATGGCAATCATTAAGCAAATCTACAAAGAGCAAATGCTGGACCGGATGTGGAGAAAAGGGAAACATCCTGCAGTGTTGGTGTGAATGTAAGGTGGTGTAGCCACTATGGAAAAGCAGGTGGAGGGTCCTCAGAAATCTAAAAGTCGAGTTGCATATGATCCAGAAAACGCATCAGCTCCCCTGGCGGCTCGGATGGTAAAGAGTCTGCCTGCCACGCAGGAGACGCGGCTTCAGTCCTGGGTCTGGAAGACCCCCAGCTGTAGAACTTCTCTTCCTCTTCTCACCCCTTCTATCCTTGCATTAGCTCATTGCTCACGGGAGCTTCTCTAGGAAATGACTCATGTGATTCTTATTTTCACTTCCTGTTTCCTTCAATCCAGTCTCGAGTTTCGTTTTTATTTTGTTCTTTTGGGACACAAACTGGATCAGTTTGTGATGTGAATGAAATTATCAGTTATCACCAAGTGCTCTGAAGTTTGTTGCTGTCAGTCCCTAAGTTGTGTCTGACTCGTTGTGACCCCATGACTGCGGCATGCCAGGCTTCTCTGTCCTCCACTCTCTCCCAGAGTTTGCTCAGATTCAAGCCCATTGAGTCAGTGATGCCATCCAACCATCTCATCCTTTGCTCCCCCGGTTTCTCTTTTTGCCTTCAGTCTTTCCCAGAATCAGGATCTTTTCCAGTCGGTTCTTTGCATCAGGTGGCAAAAATATCAGGGCTTCAGCTTCAGTCAATATCTCTAGTAGTTGCCTGCTTTCACTTTTCTTACTCATGGAATCAGTTCTCTTATTCACCTGAAATATTTCAGATAGTGTGAATAGCATTTAAGAAATGTTTTTCCCAGCACTGTGAAATATATTCTTGCAAGAACACCAACTTCTTGCCTCTCTATCCCCATTCATTGTGCTTCTTGCACTTTGTACTACTGTGGAAATGAAACTTTAAATGATTGTCTGCCTAATATTTTTTGCTAAGAAAAATTTCCATGAATATTATAACTTAAAACTCCTTTCACTTGAATCTATAGATCCTTTATAGAATGTTTACTACTAAACTTTGTCATAAAACCTTTTAATTATGTCAAAATCAGCACAAACTTTCCTGAGAAATTCCTGAGAAAATGGGTTTGAGTGGAAGATATTCTTCATACAATTTTTCCCTCAAAATGGACATCTCTCTTCTTTGCTGCTTTTCCTTGCTATAAAAACTGCATACTCAGTCCAATTACTTGGTGGCTGACACTTACATTACACTTGAATAAACCATGTAAATTCAGATCACTCTAGCCAGCTTATCAAAATTTTTAGTTATTATAATACTCAAGTATAGTTTGAGAAGCATGCATGACTTCAGTAACAGAATGTTTAGAAAAGTCCTAGTGTTTTTAGACTTTTGAATCTTTCTCAAAAATCTTCCAGACTCTAGGAAGATTGAAATTGCAGTTAGTTTTCCCTCACTGGTTCACTCAACACATATGTGTAACAGCGATGTATTAGGAACTGAATATGTGGGGGTAAGCCAAACTTCAATGATACTTGACATAAGAGGGATCATAGATATTTCATGAGAAAATAAATAATTATAAATCTTAATTTAGAGCCAAAATTCCAATGTGGACCATCTTAGCAAAGATGCTTTCCATATATTAAATTAATTTTATATTAATGCTAAACTCAGAAAAAAAATTTTCCATGTGAAGTCTGTTTTAAAATTACATCAGATCAAGAATATAGGTAACAGTTCCATATATGCTATTTAATATCAAACTGATATTTGAGAAAAATATTAAAAAATTTTTTTTAAAGTCCATTTAACAATTTCAGAAAGTTTCCAGATAATTTTGTGAATTAAAAAAAAAATTTTTTTTAACCTACTTCAGTGCTGTGGTCCTGAGTTATAGGGAATGGCCTTAAAGCTGTTCCTTCGAAAGAACTGCTAAACATAGTCTTGGTGCGAGCGTGCTCAGTTGTTTCAGTCTCTGTGACCCCATGGACTGTAGCCCACCAGTCTCCGCTGTCCATGGGATTTTCCAGGCAAGAATATTGGAGTGGGTTGCCATTTCCTTCTCCAGGGGCAAATGGTCTACTCCAGACCAACTCAGTTTCATTCAATTTATGCCCATAAGTAAGTGGTTACTAAATGTGTTAGCCACTATACAAAGCTATGGAAGTCATTGCTGACATTACTTAAGATCTTCTGCTGCTGCTGCTAAGTCACTTCACTCGTGTCCCACTCTGTGTGACCCCATAGATGGCAGCCCGCCAGGCTCCCCCGTCCCTGTGATTCTCCAGGCAAGAATACTGGAGTGGGTTGCCATTTCCTTCTCCAATGCATGAAAGTGAAAAGTGAAAATGAAGTCACTCAGTTGTGTCCGACTCTCAGCAACCCCATGGACTGCAGCCCTCCAGGCTCCTCCATCCATGGGATTTTCCAGGTAAGAGTACTGGAGTGGGGTGCCATTGCCTTCTAGTGTTTTTATAACTGCATCGACCTGAGAACACTTTAAGAGGTATTTATGCATATCTGCAGGAAATTTCATAAAGATTTCAGAATTAAATTTAGAATTGTACAAGAAAGACTGTATGAACTGAACTGATACCAGATAGCTATCTCAAGGAAAGAATTTTTATTGTTTAGTCAGTCATAGCCAACTCTATTGCAACCCTTGGACTGTAGCCTGCCAGACTCCTCACACTGTGAGGTGTTCCAGGCAAGATTACCAGAGTGTGTTGCCATTTTCTCCTCCAGGGTATCTTTCTGACCCAGGGATTGAACCTACATCTTGGAGTCTCCTGCGTTGCAGGGGGATTCTTTGCCTCTGAGTCACCCACCAGGGAAGACCAATAAAAGATTAATTATATTTATATATACTTGTGGGAAGCTGGTCTGGAATCAATATTTATAGAAATAAAAGGCAAGAATAGAAGGAGAAAGACACTTTCATAGAAAAACAAATATTAGAAATCATTAAGCTTGACTATGGGAATAGGGGAATATATATATATTATGCTGCTGTAAACTCAAGGAATGAAAAACACAATGTCCTCACATTTCTACCACATTTTATATTTTTATTCAATCAGCTTGAAGACAGAATTTGGATTTAATTTGCTTTGTGGGAATTTGTGAGTCTTAATTGTAAAAAACATAAAAAGAAAGGGGCAATTCTTTTG
Organism: Kobus ellipsiprymnus; assembly: GCA_006410655.1. NCBI lineage: Eukaryota > Metazoa > Chordata > Mammalia > Artiodactyla > Bovidae > Kobus > Kobus ellipsiprymnus. The sequence continues at coordinate 136,709 of SJYR01003832.1, forward strand.
TAAATATTTGATTATGTAGGAATGATCTTTCAGAAATGATGCATTTCCAGGGAAGGCTCAGGGCCAAGAAAAGAAAAGAGTTGGTGGTTTGAGACAGCTGGTTATATTTATCAAGCCTGGGGTTCTTCTTGTGTGGTGGCCTTGCCCAAGTTTTTAGTTGTGTGGTTAGCTAATAATATGAAAACACAATATAATGGGAGGGCCAAAAATGTTCATTCTATAACCAACAAATGCTATACTTGTGCCAAAAGATATAGCTTTTTTACATCATATATTATAAAAATATGATGTCATTTCAAATAAATAGTGTGGAAAAAAAAAGAAAATGCCTAATAACATATCTTGATGACACATACAAGGAATATTTCTTTATTAATGAAAGCCTGTGCTTAGAAAAAAAAAAAGAAAAGAATAAACCATCCATTATTTTTAATCACTGAAAATTAGTCACAGAGAAAAACAAATTGGTTTTCTGTCTACATATGCATTTTTCATTATAATCATGGAACACATATTTTTTTCACTAACAGTTTGATTTCATTCAAGGCCTGTAAAATGCCTTAAAATAATTTTTATGAGTTTTTTCCTATAAGACTTGTATGTATGTGAGGGTGGATGCATGTGATAAATAGTCACATTGGGAGCTACAACCAGGGGAGAAAAGATGAGGATTCTGAAATCTTGGTCTTTAATGAACAGGTTTGATTTCATAAAAGAAAAGTTACACTGTAGTAATTCAACCTTGTCAGGCAGGTTTTATAACTCATGTCCACATTTTATCTTCTAACACTTACTTTTGTGGAGGAGTGCCCTGGACATTCTCTGTTGGTTCTAAGAACATTTACAACCCATCCCTGATTTCCTGAGTATTAGGAGCTGAATGTCTGTAATCCTTCCAAAAATCTTTGCCTCCAGTGTCACGTGTACCGTCTAGGTCACACCAATAAGATGCATTCACGGGAAGTGAGGTGGGCTGAAAAGAAGCAGACACCACTTTCTTCCTTCTAAGGCTGTAGGCTGGCAGGGAGGAAGCTGGGGTGCATCAAATCTCTGACCCCTCTGCAATAAATCTGAAGTTGGTGGTAGATCTAATTTTTACAACGTGGAATTCTCCAGTCTGCAACAATTTTCTAAACATCTAAATGCTTGAATAACATGCCTTCCTTTGTTAAAATCAGAGATCATTTCTATATTACAAATTGAGCCAAGAGTGAAAGATTTGCCTATCAGTTCAGTTCAGTCGCTCAGTCGTGCGTGTCCAACTCTTTGTGACTCCATGGATTGTAGCATGCCAGCCTTCCCTGTCCATCACCAACTCCCGGAGCTTGCTCAAATTCATGTCCATCCAGTCAGATTTGACTATAATTTTACATAAAATTAAAGAAAGTCAATGTGGTATAGCCAGTTTTTAACCTCAAATATAAAAACCATTTATGAATTAAGGCCTAGTTGAAAGTTGAAAAACCACAAATAATTTCTACCATATTAAAGATGTGTCAATAATCATGTCATAATATATTATCAGCTTTTTTAAAAATCAGTTTCTGGTTATATGCTGTACAGAAAAGTTTTCATTACTAAAATG
>SJYR01003832.1:142508-155645 GCA_006410655.1 Kobus ellipsiprymnus
CACAAATATTCTTTATGATACATTCTAAAGTTTTATCATTTTACTCTTTATATACATCAATCTATAGTATTTATGTATGTATATGTATATAATATCTATCTCTTGATATTTTAATTTCCTAATCTTTATACACTTTGAATTCCTGAGACGTAACCAATTTTATCATAATGCCCCTTATCATGTGGCATTATGGCTGGCCACTAATCTAACGGTGTCCTTGGAAAAGGAGAAATTTAGAGACAGATGCACATGAACAGGGAGAATGCCAGGTACAGTGAAGGCAGAATCAGGTGGTGCGTCAACAAGCCAAGGGCCAGCAAAGATTGCCAACAACTACCAGAAGCTAGGGGAGAGACAGGGAATAAATTCTTCCTCCCAGCCCTCAGAAGAAGCCTTCCCCTCCCTGCAGGTGGAAAATCAGCTATCACTCCAACCACAACTCATTTGAAGAGAATTTATATTTTTCCTAGTAGTGCTTTAGAAAGTTTTCTTTTTTACTTTTCCTGTATGAAGTTTCACTATGAAATGGTTAGACTTGTATTTCTCCTTACATATCTGATTTGGGTTTTGTTGGACTTCTTAAATTTGTGACATAAGGCCTGTCATCAGTTATGGAAAATTTTCAACTTCTATCTCTTCAAATATTTTTTTCAGAACCATTAATCTCCTTCTTCTTCTTCTGAAATTTTAATTAACTAGTCCTTTGTCCTATGCTTGTTTTGTCTAAAATGTATCCTGCATTGTCCACTTTTCCCTCATGCTGAATTCTGGATTATTTATCTTAATTTATTTTCTAATTCAGTAATTCATTCATTTAACTATTTTTAACCTGCCTTTAAATCCAACAATTGAGTTTTTAATGTTTATTTTTTTTTTTTACTTTTAGAAGTTGTATCTTATTCTTTACCACTTTTCCTGTGTTGCTTATTTTAGTTGCTATCTCCTATTTTTATTTTAAAATGTATTCTCTATTTCTTAAAACATATAAAATGAAGTTATTTTGTAGTCTGTGCCTAATTCCAATATATGAAGTCTTTGCAGGTCTATTTATGTTGTTTTCTACTGAAAAGTGAAACTCACTCAGCCGTGTCTGACTCTTTGCGATGCCATGAACTATATAGTCCATGGAATTCTCCAGGCCAGAATACTGGAGTGGGCAGCCTTTCCCTTCTCCAGGGGACCTTCCCAACCCAGTGATGGAACTCAGGTCTCCTGCATTGCAGGCAGATTCTTTACCAGCTGAGCCACAAGGGAAGCTTAGCTGCTGCTGCTGCTGCTGCTGCTAAGTCGCTTCAGTCGTGTCCGACTCTGTACGACCCCGTAGATGGCAGCCCACCAGGCTCTGCCGTCCCTGGGATTCTATGTTATTATACTAGGTATGTTATTATACTAGGTATGTCATTATATGTTTTCTATGTTTGTGAATATTTTTACTAGATATTGACAGTTATGAATAGTTTTAGAATTAATTGATAGCTAGAGTGAAGATACCTTCCTCAAGAAACAACTTGTGTTATGTTCTTCCAGAAGAGCTTTAAGACATGTACCCTGAAAGATGCCCGAGTTTCAAATCATGTGAAAACTTCTCCATTTCTTATCTACTCTCAACCTCAGGGTATTTTTGGAGACACAACTTACTGTGGAAGCACTTTCTCTTTCACTCTTTACCTTTCGTGAATAAATGGCTTTGATATTTTGACCCATTCACTGTTTTAAGGTTGTAAAAATAAAAGTTCAGAACTTTTAGTTCAGCCAATATGTTATGGGAAGAATACTTTTTTTTTTTTTCTTATTTCTATCTATTTCTGAATTCTCACTTCTACGTCAGGATAAGTTTGGTGATTTCTTACAAATATCTGACCATTTAGAGGCTCTTAAGAATTTTTTCCTAAATATCTTTTAAAACAAAAAACTTTTGGGTAACTAATTTAATCTCTCCTCACAAGAAATGAAAATCTCCCCATTAATCTTTTTAATGATGCAATTTAAGTTTTGGAAGGAGCAGCTAGGCACATTTTTACAACTGGGATAACATTTTTTGCACAGGTATCAAAGATTAATATGTTTTATAGTAGACATTAGAATAAGTAGATTTCCCCATTTAATGACTAATTTTATAGTGAAAAAGTCCTTTGTCTTATGTATTTTGTACTTACCTCTTTGAATAATATTTCTTTTTCTCTAATGTAATTATTTGCTTGAATGTTGTACAAGGCATGTAGCCCTCTAGGGAGACCTATGTTTTATTCTTGTACAAACTATAGCAAAGTGGCTATGTGCACTACCCTGGAGGTAGAACACTTGAAATCTAACACTCTCACTGACCCCTCTGTGACCACTTTACCTCTCTAGGACTCAGTTTCTTGTTTATGAAATGAGAATGCAATTTATCATGTAAATAGTTGAGGATTAAGTTAATATAAGTGGAGCAATGACATCTCCCAATCATATAATAAATATCAATCATCATTATTTTAAGTATGTTCTTTTATAGAACACTGTACTTTTGGCAAAATGTTCAATAGGTACTTGATTAATGATAGATCAGCTATAATTATTCTAATACTGCCAAGCAATTGCATGGTGGAATGCCGCATGCACTTTTTGAAGAGCAGAAATTTATTCCTGCAAATTGAGACAGTCCTCAAGGAATGGTATTGAAAGCAATTAATCTATTTTTAAAGTTGGTAACCTAAAAAGCAAGTTACTTTCAATGAATGCTAAAGAACATATTAAAAACCTGTGACACTGATAGAAGTTTTCTTAAATTGCTTATGCATGTAATTAATGATATTCATTTTTGGATTGTATAAAGAGCTCATTGAAATATATTGCAGCCCTCTTCCATGTATTACAGGATTCACAGGATGCCAGGAAGTCTGTTATATTTAGGACTACATAAAAAGGTCTGATTTCATGTAGCTAAAGTTCACATCTGATAAGTAGAATTAATTTTAGGCAATATCATACAAAACTTTTAAATGGCCATTTTATAATTTCCTTACCCTAGTACAGATATGTCTCAGGGAAAACAAAGGGAAAACCTTTCTCAGCACAAGTCACTCCTAGCTATTGTCCCATATTAAGCACAAGCCGTTCTCTTATCTAGTCAAACTATTTTTGGCCAAATATGGAAGGTTAATTAAAAATATATAAAGAAAAATGACTATCATTTTTGAACAAAGCACTCAGCCAGAGGGAAATTTTATCATTTTGGCAGAGAGGTAAAGTAAAAGAAGACGAAGAGGCAGATTTTGACCATATCCTTTCTCTTATAAAATAATCCAAACTGATACCATGTCATAACTGTGCTCCAATTTAATTTTATTTCAGCTTTTATCTATCTTAACATCAAATCCCCAAGAAGAGAATATCTAACCTGCATTTCCAAATCATACATTTTAACATGGAATTCTTTTGTTCCAGTTGAATCTTGCATAACATGTATTAAAAAACTCAAATGTAGAAATTCACTATTATTTGTTTCAAACAGATGTTCACTTTCGTGGTGAGGTAACTTCCTCATTCTTATTTTTCTAAAGATTTTGTCATTGTAAGTTTATTTAATCTGCTGCTGTGATATAGTTTCTTATTTTTTAGACTGATTAATTCAAATCCCCATTGAGTTGAATTTTTTATTTTGGTCATGTTAGATTATTATCTTAATATTCAGTTTAATTGAATTTAATATATTTTCATTTGTAATACTCTTTGGATCTTGTAGTTGAGGGCTGTTTTACATATTGTGGTATCAAGATGCTACCAATATTGGAAAATGCATATGAATATTTGAGCATTTTTTCTGTCTTTTTTCACTTTCACTTTTTACTTTCATGCATTGGAGAAGGAGGTGGCAACCCACTCCAGTGTTCTTGCCTGGAGAATTCCAGGGATGGAGGAGCCTGGTGGGCTGCTGTCTATGGGGTCTCACAGAGTTGGACACGACTGAAGTGACTTAGCAGCAGCAGCAGCAGCAGCAGCTCTTATCTTGGACTTTTAGAAGTTTCTTACAAAAGTAGTTTTCAAACTACTGGGTCTGTTATATGAGTGAGACCATTTTTTTTTTTCCCAGTAATAGTTTAAAAATTCCGAAAACAGCTTCTTGGTAAACATTGAGGAAATTTTAACTAATTACAGTATTTTAAGTAAAATAGCTATTTGTTAAGAACTGTGAAATATCTTTTGAGTGTTTACCATGCTTGTAAGCTAATTTAGTCTTCTAGAATTTCATGGATGCTGAAGGAAGACACAAGACCCCAGGATCAAAGACATAGGACGTATTACTCAAGGCATGGCAGGCAGAAGGAACTCTGTTTGTATTGCTTCCCTCTGCCCATAAAATCCAATAGGAACAATGTGGAGCAGCCTAGATCGGTGTGTACACCCAGTGGGTCATGCCACAGCTGAGCTTAGGAAAATTCTAATTTATGAGGAGTTGCTGACAAACGTGCCCCAGCTTTGCCTCAGAGGGAGACATCTTTATTATTTTGGAAAGCAAACACATCTGCCTTTCGTCCCACTGGGAAATACTATCTCTGTCCCTCATGTGCTGTGCTTAGCCACTCAGTCGTGTCCCTTTTTATGACCCCATGGACTGTAGCCCGCCAGTATCTCTGTCCGTGGTGGTTCTCCAGGCAAGAATACTGAACCAGATTGCCATGCCCTCCTCCAGGGGATCTTACCAACTCAGGGATTGAACCCAGGTCTTCCGCATTGCAGGTGGATTCTTTACCAGCTGAGCTACCAGGGAAGCCCCATCTCTATCTCTCATACCCACTCACTATAAAACACATTCTCTAAAAAACTGCCTTTTCACTGACTTAAAAGCAACTCAAAAGCTCAGAAGATGGGAAGAAATGTCTATGGATAACTATCTTAGAACAGTTGCTTTATCAGCCCCAGTGGATCCAGGGTGATTTGAAGGTGGAGATGGAGTCGGCGTCCTTGGAAAAAATACATATTTAATCACAGATATATAGAGAGATTAGAAATGGATAGTGTAGTAGGAAAATTAGTGGAGAAAAAGAGGCTGAATAACTTGGTTTACGTGGAATAGCATCTATGCTCCCAATGGGAATTCAGCCAGAAAAATGGGAAGCAAGAAAGAAACGACATGGGGGAATCAGTCTTTCTGGAAACTGATCCGATTTCTTTATTTCTGGGTTTGCTTATATACCTTTTGTTACACATAGGGATGAATACAGAGTCACATGGGGGTCAGCAGTCCTGACCATCGAAATCAGGTGCTTCACATAAATGTATAAAAAAAAGGTCTTAGGGATTTTACATCATCTTCTGGCCATGAGACCTGCTGACATTTTATGATCCTTTCTTTCTGATAACCAAAAAAATTATTTCTTCCAAGGGTGTTTTTTCTTAAACCAGGCACCACCCTACAAATAAAGTTACATTCCTATAGGGTGAGGGTGTAGTGAGTTACAATCAAGAAAGGAATTTATTTAACCCAAGGTTAACATGATTAATCTTAAAGGTTAATACTTATTTCTCCTATATGCTTAAAGGTTAATACTTATTTCTCCTATATGCTAGTTATATTCATTATAAGGGCAGGGAACATGGAGATTTAGCAGCAAACATCAACCCAACAAGTGAAAATCCCTTCACCAATGTTCCCCTTAAGATCTATTTAGTCTTAAGATAGTGATAAAGTTACATTTTTACATAGCAAGGACACAGTGATTTATAACAAAGTACAGTGATCTATTACAAAAGAGAAAATTCATTAACTCAAAAAGTCTAGTATTGCTAACTTTAAAACTACTATATTTCCTTTTCTATATTCCAAATACATTGATTAATATATTCCCAGGTGCCTAAGGATATGGAGGCCTGGCGGCAATCATTGACTCAATGAGAAAAGCCCTATGCTAATTAAGACTCTCAAAATACTCCAAAACTCTCTGTGCTGTTTATGGTTGAGAGGTAGTAAACAAATGTGCGTAGTGGCAGGAGTATGGATAATCCTGTCACGCACGCTAGTCTGTCAGTAGAGTGGTTTGACCTGGGACATCCTTGTCACACCCAGGCAGGGAATTAGCAGTAATTATTGGCACAACAAATGAAAAAAACCCTTCACCAATATAATTCCTAACATCCCACTATACTGATAATTTCCAACTTCCCAAAGGAATTTGCCTTTAGTAAGTCTAAAACATCTCGTGCCTCTCAGGTTGGGAGGCTGTAAACAATCACATGTGGCCGGAGGAACCTATAGAGGTGAGCTAGATAACCTTCAGAGGAGTCCGTAAGCTGAAACACTCTTGTCATGCCCAGGAATTTTTATTGACTTGGAGCTGCATGTTAACTCCTTCTCCAAGAGAACCAGTGGGGAACAGCCCCCCATAAAGTCAGAGGTGTAGGCTTGAGCATGAAACAGTAAAGCAGATAGACTCTGGTTTGGGGGGTAGATGCTCGGGAACAGGGGATTTCCTGAGGCTTGATCACACCTTTGCGTATGCCAAGCCTCCTTCCTCATGACCTTTGCCATGGGCGGAGTTCCTCACGCTGGCTCCCGGCAATAAACTATGCTTTGCTTATGTCTTTTATCATTCTTGCACTTAATTTGTTGCTTTATGACTATTTCATGATTAAATTCAATCTAATTTCTCTTGTTTATGCAGAGAACTTAATGTTCAGTGACAATTATGCTCACCATTCTGCTGAGCGTCACTTTGTGTATATCTTGTCTGTGCATTATCTATTTCTTTGTATTTTAGAAAGTACATTTTTACTTCTGAAATACTGTTTTGCTTTTTATCTTATGGTATTTTAAATTAGACAGCTTATTAATTTCCTCTACATTAATAACCAATAGAAATCATAAAATTAGTTTTCTGGCCTACCTACAGAAAGATGAGTATCTTTGTGTAATACTTTTAAATATTTACAAATAACTTTAATTTGCTCTTAACCTTTGGTTTTCTTTCCCCTTTTCCCCCTGTGTGGTGAGATATAAGTAAGCTAATAAGTATTGATATCTGACTTTAGTGCAGTGTAACAAAATAGTGTAGCATCCAAAAAATCCTCTAAGCACTGGTAGGATCAGGATAACAGGAAATAAGGTCTTTTCCCTTACAAAGTTTGCAAAATGGTGTATATCCACCATAGAAGTTTTTAAAATTGTAATTTTGCAATATTTTCTGAGGTTAGTATTATTTTCACTGAAATGTTGATTTTCAATATTGTGTTAGTTTCAGGTGTAGAGCAAAGTGTGTCATTTATATATGTGAATATGTATATAAATATATATATTCAGATTATTTTCTATTATAGGCTATTATAAGACATTGAATATAACTTTGTTATACAGTAAATTCTTATTGCTTATCTATTTTCTGAATAGGCATTTGTATCTATTTATTTTATTCCATATTCCTAATTTATGCCTGCCCCCTCTTTCCCTTTTGGTAATCATAAGTTTGTTTCCTATGTCTCAGAGTCTATTTCTATTTTCTATATAGATTCATTTGTATTACTTTTTAGAGTCTGTATATAAATGTTATTATTTTTACTATTTATTTTTTAATACATTCTTCACTGAACTGTAAGCTCCATAAGAACATTGACTAGACTTCTACTCATACATTCCCAAAATGTAATTCTATAACCTTATAACACATAAAATTAGAACTTCTTCCTATTTCAAAATATTTAAGTTTTAGTTCTTCGAACAAAATGGCCTTGTTACCTCAGTTTCTTACAGCTTAGCTAATATATTTGGCAAGCTATTCCCAGTTTTCTTAAAAGAGAGTCAGAACTTCTCTGAGGTGGAAACATGCCAGAAGAATTATTACACACATAAAAATATTACCCCTCAACAATCATTTAGTTTTACAAGATTAATTTGAGCCTCTTTTCTTGCTCTTAATTCATTATGACTACTCAACTCACTTGGATTATTTCTTGGGGATATTATTTATTATTTATTGCTTGGTAACCATAACTCTGTGTTTTTTAAATAAATAATATCATGTGATCATTTTAAAGACTTTGGCATTCCTTGCCCATTACCATATTTAATTCCAAGGACAAAGTTCAAGATTGTCTACATTAAACTCCATACAACTTTCTTGAATTAAGGCACACCTTCTGCAGCTATTCTACATGGACCTTGCACTCCAGCCACCGATGGTAACTTTTACTTTTTAAAATTTATATATTTTTTATGCTTTTGAGTTTTTCTCCAGAAGAGATGACAGGGAAAGCAAGTTAACCAAAATAGTGTAATTAACAACTGTTATAGTGCTCAAGCTTTTATTGCTCATCACACAATAAGCCAGTAAATCAAGAGATGAGGTGTTGGGCCAGGAATAGCACCTTTATTTGGAAAGCCAGCAGACCAAGAAGATGGGGGACTAGTGTCCCAAAGAGCCATTTTAGCCAAGCTACAGTCCAGGCTTTGTTTTTACTAAAAGTGGAGAAGGTATGGCTGGTTGTCATAAATTTCTTGGTGTCAGAATCCTTTGTTCTTGCCACTGTTCACAGGGGTCTGGTCTTATGTTGTTCTCTGCTCTGAATGGAAAAGGTCAACCCTGGAAGGCAGAGCATTAACAAAGTGCTATTATGTATGAAAGTGAAGTCGCTCAGTCCTTTCCGACTCTTTGCTACCTTAGGGACTATATAGTCCATGGAATTCTCCAGGCCAGAATACTGAAGTGGTAGCCAGTTCCTTCTCCAGGGGATCTTTCCATCCCAGTGATCCAACCGAGATCTCCAGCTTGGCTGGCAAATTCTATACCACTGAGCCACCGGGGAAGACCCACTCTTATGTATATTTCGGGCTATAAACCACATTCTTTTATAAAGGGGTAGAGTGAGCATGACTAAGCAAGGAAACGAAGCACAAAAGAGCTAAAGGAATAGGTCTAAGTTGGACTCCTTTGCTCTTCTCCATTACAGAACTGTAGTAAACAGGCAAATTGAGTGATATAGAGTGAAAAAGTGAAGAGTGAACGTGCAGTCACTCAGTTGTGCCCAACTGTTTGCGACCCCATGACTGTAGCCCTCCAGGCTTCTCTGTTCGTGAAACGCTCTGGGCAAGAATAATGGGTTGCCATTTCTTCAATTGATGGAATACACATATATAGCCTTTGTAAATAGGTTAAAGGAAGATAAATAATCACTTACATTCATAGAAATAGGAGGATTCAAAGAATATTGAATTCCTTGAACTGTCTGGAAACCAAAGAACTAAAGCAATAACTAGAAAGAAGAGTTGAAACAATATAAGTAACAATTATTAAAATGTTAAAAAAAGTTATTCCCAAGAGCTATTATGAAAGCAGTAATTTGAAATTGGGCACATATCCATGAGTGTGGAACCAAAATTCCCTAGGTAATTACAGGAACTCACCATCAAGTTCACAGGATTCCTGCTGTATAAAATATAAGTTGGAGAAAAATGCAGGTTATTTTGTCTTAAAAAGAGAAAGAAGTCAACTATGGCTGCCTTTATATATTACTTTCAAGCAACTTAGTGCATCAAATGCTAAAGCAAATCAAAAGAACAGAGTTATATTGTGATCATCATTTGTTACTTAGGAATACTTTCAGCCACAGTATATTCTTTGAAAAAGTAAAGCATTAAAAAGAGTTAAGAAATGGAGAATTAAACATTACTTTTATTGATTTAATAAATACAGAATTGCATTATTTTCAGTCAATTTATCTTGAAAAAATAGCCCAAATATGTTGTCACTATCAATAGTAGTGAAAATCTAAGCTATCTTTTCTAAAGATAAGGCATGTTGAATGGGATGCAAAATAGCATAACAGAGAAGAATAAACCTGACTCCATATTTGATGTCTTACTTTTACTTTGCCTTTATGCCTTTTTGCCTTAGTCATGCTAGCTCTGTGCTTTTTCTAAAAGAATATGGTCTGTCAGTTCAGTCGCTCAGTCATGTCTGGCTCTTTGTGACTCCATGGACTACACCGTGCCAGGCCTCCCTCCATCACCAACTCCCGGAGCTTACTCTAACTCATGTCCATTGAGTTGGTGATGCCATCCAACCATCTCATCCTCTGTCATCCCCTTCTTCTCTCACCTTCCATCGTTCCCGGAATCAGGGTCTTTTCAAATGAGTCAGTTCTTCGCATCAGGTAGCCAAAGTATTGGAGTTTCAGCTTCCACATCAGTTCTTCCAATGAATATTCAAGACTGATTTCCTTTAGGATTGACTATTTGGATCTCCCTGCAGTCCAAGGGATGCTCGAGAGTCTTCTCCGACACCACAGTTCAAAAACATCAATTCTTTCATGCTCAGCTTTTTTTATGGTCCAACTCTCACATCCATTCATGACTACTGGTAAAACCATAACTTTGACTAGATGGGCATTTGTTGGTAAAGTAATGTCTCTCCTTTTTAAGGTGCTGTCTAGATTATAACATTATAGGAAATGAAGATCTTTTCTGTACAGTTCTTCTGTGTATTCTCGCCATCTCTTTTTAATATCTTCTGCTTCTGTTAGGCCCAAACCATTTCTGTCCTTTACTGAGCCCATCTTTGCATGAAATGTTCCCTTGGTATCTCTAATATTCTTGAAGACATCTCTAGTCTTTCCCATTCTATTATTTTCCTCTATTTCTTTGCACTGATCACTGAGGAAGGCTTTCTTATCTCTCCTTGTTATTCTTTGGAACTCTGCACTCAAATGGGTATATCTTTCCTTTTCTCCTTTACCTTTCACTTTCCTTCTCTCATCTATTTGTAAGGCCTCCTCAGACAATCATTTTGCCCTTTCATGTTTCTTTTTCTTGGGGATGATCTTGATCCCTGTCTCCTGTACGATAGCACGAACCTCCATCCATAGTTCTTCAGGCACTCTGTCTATGAGATCTAATCCCTTGAGTCTACTTCTCACTTCCATTGTGTAATTGTAAGGGATTTGATTTAGCTTATATCTGAATGGTCTGGTGGTTTTCCCTACTTTCTTCAATTTAAGTCTGAATTTGGCAATAAAGGGTTCATGATCTGAGCCACAGTCAGCTCCCAGTCTTGTTTTTGCTGACTGTATAGAGCTTCTCCATCTTTGGCTGCAAAGAATATAATCAATCTGATTTTGGTATTGACCATCTGGTGATGTCCATGTGTAGAGTCTTCTCTTGTGTTGTTGGAAGAGGGTGTTTGCTATGCCCAGTGCATTTTCTGGGCAAAATTCTTTTAGCGTTTACCCTGCTTTGTTTTGTATTCCAAGGCCACATTTGCCTGTTACGTTCCATGTTCTTCTGAAATATTGCTCTTTACAGCATCAGACTTTACTCCCATCACCAGTCACATCCACTTCCATCACCAGTCACATCCAGAACAAGGTGTTGTTTTTGCTTTGGCTCCATCTCTTCATTCTTTTTGGAATTATGTGGTCTATAGCCTAAAATATATAGGATAGCCCATTTCTCAAGACTTTGACCTTTAAGAGTCCATTCACATAGAGATAAGTTGCCAAACAGAGAATAACATTTGTTGTGTTGTAGGTAATCGTTCTTGAACCAAGACGTTTACCACAAGTAATCATGTCCTGCATTCACCATGCCTTTAAAAAGGCTTTGCTGGAACTCTTCTGGGAGTTCAGGGTTTTGGATTTTGGAGCATTGAACCCACCTTTTTTTTTTTTTTTGCACGACCCTATAATAGAACTTTCTCTGCTCCAAACTCTGACTGTAGGTTTATTTGGCCTCACTAAATATCAAACACATGAACTTGTGTTTGGTAACAATAGTGCATTCTAAACAAGACAATAGGCTACCTAATTGACTCAAGTGTTAATTTTGATCATAATTGTCATGGGATATCTAGAGAAGAAAATAATAACTGATTGAAAGATGCATGTGACACAAATATAGAGCCTGTTTCAAGAAGGAGTCAAAGTAAATATTCAAATAGAATCTCATTTCATTAAATTTTTTGTTTCTAGTCTCTAGAGCCTTAACATATACTTGTTGATTAATAAGTATTCAATAATACCTGCATAAATGTCGGTTGAAATAGAACTCAGATCCATACTCTTCAGAGTTATAATATATTTATTTGTGGTTTGCACATTGACTGTGTTATTTTTGTGGAGTAAATGAGTTCATGACTAATAATAAGAGCTATTAAATGTATGTACATCCATTTCTTTTCTTTCTCCTCTGTCTCTCCCTTTGCCTTTTACTAGAAAAAGGATTTACAGCAATTTTCAGAGAAAGGAGAGAGTTTTGCAGAATTGGATATTCACAGACACTTCCAGTATAAGCCTGATTTGCTCTACGCCTTAATATGATATCTTCATCCTATAATATTATGATATATAAAATGACATCAAGGCTGTATGTGACTAGCAAACCAGGAACAAAATTAGCATTCAGAGTTCTAGTACTGTTTACTTTACTCAATGCACTACTACATATTTATACATATATATATATATCTTAACATAATTTTATTATTCAGTCTGTAAAAGGTAATCTAATTTTGATTTATTTAAAAAGCAGAAAAAATGGAGTGATGTCATATCTTCAAAATAAAGTTTTCATCACAGGAACGTTAAATTAGGGATTTTAAACAAAGTAGGATACGATAGAGCATACAACTATGAAAGAAATTTACATTTTACCAGAGTCCTATTCTTTGCATCCTCTCCTATAGTTCTGTTTAAACAGGTGTATCACAGATGTGGAAACATCTGGCAGGTCAACAGAATTCTGCCATGATCATATGCAAGTTAGGATTGTGCATTTTTTAATATCTGATTGTTAGTAAGAACCTTTCTCTGGACAAATTTTGGTACATTGCATCAAGTGATATATTTCCACTTGGTTTTCCTTTCTTTCCAGTAAGTATTTTCACATGTGTTCACTGGAAATGTTTCGGTGGCCATGGTTACTTATTATTTGTTTTAGAAATATATGTATAATTCTCATTGACCTTTAAGTAATCACCTACTCAATTGTTAGGAATAGGCTGAATTATAATCGATAGATTTTAATTTTATTTTTTCTTCTCCAAAGACTTTTGTGGACCTTTTCCAATTATAAGAAAATTGCTTCAATTGTGCATGATTAATTATACCAGTCCATCAAGTTCTTGAGTATTCCTTCTTCACTTAGACTGCATATGTTAAGGAAATGAATGAAAC
>SJYR01003832.1:177482-211139 GCA_006410655.1 Kobus ellipsiprymnus
TTACACATGAGGTCAGTAATAAAAGAGGAACCATGTAATCATGTGATATTTATTAATAAATGTAAATACATTCTAAAGCAAAATAGTCATGATTATATCATAATGATTACTTCCTTCCTTCTTTTTTGTTTTTAATTTTTTGAAGAGTGTTTTCATAATTTCAAAATCTAGTGTGGCCTTTTCTAGTTCCCCTAGCCCAAATTAGACACTAAAAGATCTGCATTTACTTATTTTAAATTATTCTATGTATGAGCATAGAAAACTTGAGGAGTGGATTTCCTCTTTAATTTGGGGGATAAGGGAGGGCGGTTGAAAGTTCTTGTAAAACATAAATTCAGATCAATTCATTTATCAATTTCAACTCTTCATTTGTCATTCAAGGAGAAAGATAAGGAATCTTGTTTAGGAAAAGAAAAACTGGCTGACTTAGTTCAATTGTCTTTACAGAGTTGAAACCATGCCATAATCAAAATCTGAAATGAACATTCTCAGTGTCTTTCTGGTGATAAAAATGCCATTGCCATTCTTCTCAGAATCCATTTTGTGTGAAAGAAAAGTAGGAAAGTTTTCTAAAAGTAAATAACAGTAATGTTTACTGAAATAATGACTTCAGGAAAGGACAGAGCCATATTTTTGAGGGCCTGAAAGTTATAAAATATGGAAGCCTTTTTAAAGAAAACACATACAGCATTCCACAAATAATATCATCATGGTCAATTCAACACCACCGGATGTGAGACGTCATATACAGAATGCCCTTCTATCGGGGGATTGGGCACTTCTAAGTAAAACATGTAAAGTAAAGATCTAAGTAAAGATGCTTAAACTCCAAAGGCTTCAGGTATATCTCTCTTTGACTGAAGGTTTACACTCTGCATTGAGCTTATTTAACTTCCATTTCAAAAAATGAGAGTGGAAACAGGCCTGGAAAGACTGAATAAGCTCCCCAAGAACCAAAGATGCCCACTCGTCGTTCAGATGCCAAAACACACGCGTCTGACTCCTCTAGATTCTTTCTGTAGGTCTTATCAGTATCTGCAAATAAATTTTATAAACTCAACATGGAGAGAAAAGGGACGGTTGGCTAACACTGGTACTTTCATGAAGGCTCTAAAAACTATGTATTTTTATGTTATTTTTTCTGCCGAGATTTACTTACAGTGTTCCCCAAAGTAAACAGTTTGTTGGCATCAGATCCTGCATTATGGCAGTAATGTGTTAGTAACAATAGCAAAAAGAAAAATCAAATGGAACCAAGAAATGTTTTATAGAACAATATGATAATTATCTGAGGACTGGAGACATTTTCACGTTGAGAAGAAACTAAATCTTCAACGTATATTATTACGTTTATTATTCAGTATGAAGAGATATAGAAGGTCATAAAAACCTGATACTTTTTACATGGAAGATTTAATAAATAATTATTTATCTCACTGTATAGATAAATAGGACAAAAGGGAAATTAGTAATGCTATGAAGAGATGAAGCCAAAACAAGGAAAATAAAGTACCTCTTATTCTTTGAAGTAGTGGGAGGTAAAATAATACAATATGTTATCCTTAGAAAGGGATTTTCAAAATGTTTTCATTAGAGTTGTAGGAATTTGAAGACATTCCTGGACACTGCCTCTCTACCTCAGACACGTCTCCACCAATATCATATATTCTAGACACACATTTCTTAAAGAAAGTAAAGAAATGGAAGCAGACTGTGTTTATGGAAGAGACCCAGGAATTGTGTCCTACAGGTACAGTAAGGGAAAAGAATAACGTGCTGGTTTTAGAGGTATATTGATACACGTGGAACCAACTAAAACCAAATCAACACAAGATTTGCTTATACAAATAAAACCCTACTGGGCATGTGTGTAATGGACTGGTGGTGCTTTTAGGAAATCTATATTCCGGTCAACCAGAATGAATAATAGTTCATGAGGAAGAAATGCTATGATGGTGATACATCTTTTGAGCTTAGAATTTAAACAACTGGAAAATTCTCAGACATTAAAATTTATTTTCTAATACCTTATCAAGTTTGAAAGTTTGTTCTTAAAGTCTTGGTTTATTTATTTATTTATTTATTTTTGCTGGTGTGATTTTTTTTTAATTTTTATTTTAACTTTAGTTTACTTTACAATACTGTATTGCTTTTGCCAAACATTGACATGAATTCACCACGAGTGTACATGTGTTCCCAAACATGAATCCCCTCCCACCTACCACCCCATAACAGCTCTCTGGGTCCTCCCCATGCACCAGCCCCAAGCATCCTGCATCCTGCATTGGACATAGACTGGCGATTCGTTTCTTACATGATAGTATACGTGTTTCAATGCCATTCTCCCATCTCATCCCACCCTGTCCCTCTCCCTCTCCCCCAGAGTCCAAAAGTTCACTCTATAGATCTGAGTCTCTTTTGTTGTCTCGCATACAGGGTCATCATCCCCATCTTTCTAAATTCCATATATATGCGTTAGTATACTGTATTGGTGTTTTTCTTTCTGGCTTACTTCACTCTGTATAATCGGCTCCAGTTCCATCCATCTCCTTAGAACTGATTCAAATGTATTCTTTTTAATGGCTGAGTAATACTCCATTGTGTATATGTACCACAGCTTTCTTATCCATTCATCTGCTGATGGACATCTAGGTTGTTTCCATGTTCTGGCTATTATAAACAGTGCTGCGATGAACATTGGGGTACATGTGTCTCTTTCTATTCTGGTTTCCTCGGTGTGTATGCCCAGCAGTGGGATTGCTGGGTCATAAGGCAATTCTATTTGCAATTTTTTAAGGAATCTCCACACTGTTCTCCATAGTGGCTGTACTAGTTTGCATTCCCACCAACAATGTAAAAGGGTTCCCTTTTCTCCACACCCTCTCCAGCATTTATTGCTTGCAGACTTCTGGATCGCAGCCATTCTGACTGGTGTGAAGTGGTACCTCATTGTGGTTTTGATTTGCATTTCTCTAATAATGAGTGATATAAATGTGAAGAAAGAATACTAAATCACTGCCACTTACAATAGAGTAGAAATGCTAGTCCAAAGCATGGGGAATGGGACAAGTACAACATTATTCAGTTCAGTTCAGTTGCTCAGTCATGTCCAATTCTTTGCAACCCCATGAATCCCAGCACGCCAGCCCTCCCTGTCCATCACCAACTTCCAGAGTTCACTCAGACTCATGTCCATCGAGTCCGTGATGCCATCCAGCCATCTCATCCTCTGTCGTCCCCTTCTCCTCCTGCCCCCAATCCCTTGCAGCATCAGAGTCTTTTCCAATGAGTCAACTCTTCACATGAGGTGGCCAAAGTACTGGAGTTTCAGCTTTAGCATCATTCCTTCCAAAGAAATCCCAGGGCTGATCTCCTTCAGAATGGATTTGTTGGATCTCCTTGCAGTCCAAGGGACTCTCAAGAGTCTTCTCCAACACCACAGTTCAAAAGCATCAATTCTTCTGCGCTCTGCCTTATTCATAGTCCAACTCTCACATCCATACATGACCACAGGAAAAACCATAGCCTTGACTAGACGGACCTTAGTCGGCAAAGTAAAGTCTCTGCTTTTGAATCTGCTATCTAGGTTGGTCATAACTTTTCTTCCAAGGAGTAAGCACCTTCTAATTTCATGGCT
This sequence comes from Kobus ellipsiprymnus, assembly GCA_006410655.1. Lineage (NCBI taxonomy): Eukaryota > Metazoa > Chordata > Mammalia > Artiodactyla > Bovidae > Kobus > Kobus ellipsiprymnus. The sequence goes on from SJYR01003832.1 coordinate 181,120, forward strand.
GCAGGCACCATCTGCAGTGATTTTGAAGCCCCCCAAAAATAAATTTTGACACTGTTTCCACAGTTTCCCCATCTATTTCCCATGAAGTGATGGGACTAGATGTCATGATCTTACTTTTCTCAATCTTGAGCTTTAAGCCAACTTTCCACTCTCCACTTTCACTTTCATCAAGAGGCTTTTTTGTTCCTCTTCACTTTTTGCCATAAAGGTGGTGTCATCTGCATATCTGAGGTTATTGATATTTCTCCCGGAAATCTTGATTCCAGCTTATGTTTCTTCCAGTCCAGTGTTTCTCATGATGTACTCTGCATATAAATTAAATAAGCAGGGTGACAATATACAGGCTTGACGGACTCCTTTTCCTATTTTGAACCAGTCTGTTGTTCCATGTCCAGTTCTAACTGCTGCTTCCTGACCTGCATACAGATTTCTCAAGAGGCAGGTTTGGTGGTCTGGTATTCCCATCTCTTTCAGAATTTTCCACAGTTTATTGCGATCCACACAGTCAAAGACTTTGGCATAGGCAATAAAGCAGAAATATATGTTTTTCTGGAACTCTCTTGCTTTTTTCAGGATCCAGTGGAAGTTGGCAATTGATCTCTGGTTCCTCTGTCTTTTCTAAAACCAGCTTGAACAACAGAAATTCATGGTTCATGTATTGCTGAAGCCTGGCTTGGAGAATTTTGAGCATTACTTTACTAGCATGTGAGATGAGTGCAATTGTTCGGTACTTGAGCATTCTTTGGCATTGCCTTTCTTTGGGATTGGAATGAAAACTGACCTTTTCCAGTGTTAACTGAATGAATAAATTAATGATTAATTAAATCAACTTACCTATAGGGAAAGTGTTATTCTTTCCTTGAAATTCACTGAGAACACCTAGTAACTGTGGGAAGCATAGATCGCTTCATAAACACTGACTTTTGAACTATGAACCTTCCAAGATGTCACAAAAGTGATTTTTACATTACTTTGAAGAAGCCTGGGGGTCTTAGGAGTTGTGGTTGGTTGGTTGTTTTTTAATGCTGATTAAAGATTTAAACTTGGTTTAAACTTTTCAAAGAATCCATTGTTTTTTAATATTTCATGAATTTGCAACTCTAAGTAAAATTTCAACGTAGACATATTTATGTCTTAAAAGATGACAGTCACCATCCTAAGATCCTTGAGTTCATGTGTGATAACTGGAGAATCTCATTAATGGAGTAAAGAGGGAGTGTGCAAGGGGAATGAGGGTACTATAATCACCAAGTAAAGCCTTAACCAGCTTAACCAGCACACACGCTAAACCCTCTTTTATACAAAAGGCAGGTAAGGCCTAGGAACTTTAGGTTGTCAAAAAGATGCAGTTCACTTACTCTTCCAGGTTTATGGATGTTGAATGCCACATAGTGATATGTGGCAGTGGCACACATCACATATTTGAAGCCTGTGGCAGTAATTAGCCCTTGGGCTTGAGTACAACGTATTCAGTGAAACTAGAAGAATTACTTCTGAAACTAATTATAGCCACATCATATTATTATTATTAAATTTTTAGCCATTTATCTGTAAACTCCTGAAGCTTGGTCCCAGTCAACTGCATGAGTGAATGAGAACAAGAAGTATCATGATACCATACTCTACCTACTATGGCTTTACAAGAACAACTGTGTGTCCACATGAATTGCCTTTTGAATTGTGGTGGGCCTGCTGAGAATTAGGTTGGGGAGTGAGAGGCATTTTGCCTCCTTACACACCAAGGTTCTCACAATATTTAGCTTTTAATAAAGCAAGGAAAATTAAACCACAACATGAGTAAAACTTCTGTAGAATTTTTATTTAAAAAGTGATCATATTTTCATTTTTATGAAAAAGGAAGCTACTTAATGCCTTATGGGTCCCACACAATAATAGGCAGAATCCTGCAGAGAACATTGTAACAACTTGCAATTTGATATTTACTGAGCACAGAAACATGTTGGACACTGCCTCAGTTCAGTTCAGTTCAGTTCAGTCTCTCAGTCATGTCCAACTCTTTGCGACCCCATGAATTGCAGCACACCAGGCCTCCCTGTCCATCACCAACTCCCGGAGTTCACTCAAACTCACGTCCATGGAGTCAGTGATGCCATCCAGCCATCTCATCCAGGGTCGTCCCCTTCTCCTCCTGCCCCCAATCCCACCCAGCATCAGTCTTTTCCAATGAGTCAACTCTTCACATGAGGTGGCCAGAGTACTGGAGTTTCAGCTTCAGCATCAACTCCCTGTCCATCACCAACTCCTGGAGTTCACTCAGACTCATGTCCATCAAGTCAGTGATGCCATCCAGCCATCTCATCCTCTGTCGTCCCCTTCTCCTCCTGCCCCCAATCCCTCCCAGCATCAGTCTTTTCCAATGAGTCAACTCTTCACATGAGGTGGCCAGAGTACTAGAGTTTCAGCTTCAGCATCATTCCTTCCAAAGAAATCCCAGGGCTGATCTCCTTCAGAATGGACTGGTTGGATCTCCTTGCAGTCCAAGGGACTCTCAAGAGTCTTCTCACAGTTAATCATTGGAATATCTATGGCTATGAATAATGGGGCTTCCCACATGATGCTAACGATAAAGAACCCACCTGCCAATGCAGGAGACATGAGCGATGTGGGTTCGATCCATGGATTGGGAAGATTCCTTGGAGAAGAGTATGGCAGACCACTCTAGTGTTCTTGCCTGGAGATTGCCATGGACAGAGGAGCCTGGTGGGCTGTACCATTTGTGGCATTGTAAAGAGACACGACTGAAGCAATTTAGCATGCATGCATAAATAATGGAGGAATTACAACCTTCTGGGGGAAGGGATTCTCTGAGAGAAGGGGCTCTCAAGGCGGGTGGGAAGCTTGGACCTTGGTTACCCTTCAAGCCCTCAGACCCATGAATGAATGAACTTCAGTTGTCTTTCATCCTCTTCTTTCCCTTTTTGAAATACCAGAGTTCAGATTTGGTCTGTGGAGTTGCAGCTGATACCCAGGGCCATGACTTCCCTATTGAATTTTTCCCTGACTTCACAAGTAGTTGAGGCTGAGACCTGCTGAGGTTCCCTCCTTAGGGACTCAATTCTGTAAAGAGAGACGAAGACCGTGCTTACCCTCCTGAGTCCTCAGCTGCCCTGAGTCTATGAGGCATTCCAGACTGTAAAGCACTGTGTGTTTGCAGAGGTTGCTTGTTTTTATTGTCTCTTGTTTTTTTAAAAAATAATCATCTTTGGGCAAAGAATAAGACCTTGCAAGTTCTTAGTGTTTCCTGGCATGAGCCTAGTACCCTTTTAGCTTGTTTTTATTGCCTCTTTGGCTGCCTGCACAGAGCACTTATCTAAATATAGAATGGTACACTGCTATGGACAGGACTGGAATAAGATAACATTTTCTTTCCAATCAATTCCCTTGCATCTTCTAGTGAATGCTGGGTACTGTTCTTTGCTCAGAGTGGCAAGAGTGGGCAGCAGAAAAGAAATGAGATTGAATTGTGGAGCTTTCCAAAGTAGAAGATACTTGCTGCAAGGCCTTCTGAAGTAGCAAGGTCATGGTAATTGGTGCTCTGGGCTATCTCTCCCGTGACCTTGGGTGAACCATATAACGCTGGTGGCCGGCACCCACCTGTCCTTTGGCAGCAGGGTGGTGTAGTGGAAGGGGCGCAGGCCGCAGCAGACCCAGACTGGATCTGCTGCGAGCTCCTTATTTTAAGGCTGACCTTGGGTAAGTTACTTAATCTCATCTACAGAATTTTTTTTTTTAAGTTGCTTCAGTCGTGTCTCACTCTGTGCGACCCCATAGACGGCAGCCCACCAGACTCCGCCGTCCCTGGGATTCTCCAGGCAAGGACACTGGAGTGGGTTGCCATTTCCTTCTCCAATGCATGAAAGTGAAAAGTGAAAGTGAAGTCACTGAGTCGTGTCCAACTCTCAGCGACCCCATGGACTGCAGCCTACCAGGCTCCTCCATCCATGGGATTTTCCAGGCAAGAGTGCTGGAGTGGGGTCTGTCTCTCAGGGCTCTTATAGGGGTTAGATGAGATGAATATATGTAAACTACCCCATACATTTTCAAGAAATGGCAGCTATTATTTTTTGTAGGCTGCTATTTTATAGCATCATTGTTTCAAAAGTGACCATATTTTCCATTTTGTTTCTGGAGAAATTATGTAAATTTATTTTTTATGATAACAAAAAGCAGCTCTCACCTACCATATCTGTATATGAATCAGATACAAGCCTCTTACTCCCTTCATTCATTCTGGTGAAAGGGTTTCATTGCTGGGGCAGCACTGTGTAGTGGTTAGAGCAGAGGCTTTGGCATGAGTCTTTGGGGCTCACATCCTAGGCTGTGATCTTGAGCAAGTTGCTTGATTTCTCTGGGATGCATTCCTTTATCTGCAGTCCCCAAATGAGGCTTTTTATGAACTTTATCCCACTTGGTATAAATCTTCCTAATTTTGATGTAGAAATGTTGTGACTGAGTCCAGGAGACTCCCCCAGATCCTGAGAGGGGTTCTAAGATATATGTTCATATGCTGAATTCTGAATTTCAAAGCTTATCTGGCTCCAAGAGTTTTGCTAAGGGAGCCTTGACACACTCTCATAAGGCTATTTTGAGCCACATTAAAGCTGAAACTTGGACCACCAACTTTGGCAGTACTTTGGCCACCTCATGTGAGGAGTTGACTCATTGGAAAAGACCCTGGTGGTGGGAAAGATTGAGGCCAGGAGGAGAAGGGGATGACAGAGGGTGAGGTGTTTGGATGGCATCATTGACTTGGTGGATGAAGTTTAAGCAAGCTCTGGGAGATAGTGAAGGACAAGGAAGCCTGGTGTGCTGCCATCCATGGGGTCTCAAAGAGTCAGACACAACTTAGCTACTGAACAACAATAAGCCTCTTGGAATGCTATTGGCTATTATTGTCATCTTTGGAAACAATACTTTGAGGCAGTTATTATCTCATTTTATAGTTGAGGAAAATAGGGCACAAAAACATTAAGTAGCTAGCTAGCTCACACATGGTAGACTTAGAATCAATCCAGATAAGACATTTCCAACATCAGATCCCATGCATCCTTCTGAAACAGATTTATTCCCAGTGTCTTGGGCTTTCCTGATAGCTCAGTTGGTAAAGAATCTTCCTGTAATGCAAGAGACCTGGGTTTGATTCCTGGGTTGGGAAGATCCCCTGGAGAAGGGAAAGACTACCCACTCCAGTATTCTGGCCTGGAGAATTCCATGAACTGTATAAGTTCATGGGGTTGCAAAGAGTTGGACATGACTGAGCGACTTTCACTTTCACTTCACTTTCTAGTACTGGCTTTGGCAGAATTATTTCCAAATAAGATTCTACTCAGAGAAGTTAGAAAACACCATCAGCTGGGGCTACCCTTTACAAACATCTTCCCAGGGAGACTGGCTCTGATGTGGGCCCCCCCAACCTCTTCCCATGGCCGTGCAGAGGAGGGAAGAGTAGGGTGCTGGCAAGGCTCCCCACAGGGGGCTGCCAAAGACGTGGCATGATGAGAGAGTGCAGCCCGCACGCTGTCCAGCCATTTCATGATGGGACACCCTGTCTCCTTTTGGGTCCTCCAGAAGCTGACACTGAGAAAAGGATTTCAGTGCAAGTGGTTGATTTGTGAAGCACAGGAAACATCGTTTGCCATTTGGTAGTGAAGAAGGGAAGGGGAAGCAGCCAATAAGAGGTACATTATTATCCATTTTCCACTGTGAGTCACTGAAAATCCACAGGGAAATGTGAGGTCACAGGATAAAACCCATGCCTCAGACTGATCCTACCCAAGGGCTGAGGGAGCTGAGGTATTTATACTCCATCCCTGGAGAGTCACGGGTGGACGGTGACTCCCAGGGATGTCCTTGGCCCGCAGCCAGAAGCAGCATGGCCTTCCTCCTTCTGGAACATGAGGTCCAGGAGATAGGAGTGGAGCACTGACAGGGGCTAGCACACACCTTTCGCCCAGTTCTGCGCAGGAGCAGGAATAGCCTCATCTGTGAAAAGCCCAGGATGGATGATGTCTCACTCACTGTCGGTCTGATATCCACTGACAGACTCGCCCACCCTCAAGAACATTCCCGCCATACTGCCTGCTTCGGGGCCTGAAATCCGTGCCGTAGTCACCAGTCTCCAGAGACCGCCAATAACATGTCAGGACATTACTCAGGAGAAGGAAAAAATGCACTGTGACCTTTCCTTTCCTAGCCAGAACCCGAGGGAAAGGGACTCGGAACAGAGATGTTTTAATGGAAGAAATATCAAGAAATTTCTGGATGAGGTGAGGATCAGGGAAGAATAATGAGGGGTGAGTCACCGCCACTGAAGACCCTGGATATTCTGGGGTGCCAGCTGCCGGACTGGAGGTGGACACGGCGGAGGCAGCCTCTGGGGAGAGTGGCACCAATGGGAACTCACAAGGGTGTCTTAGAGAAGAAAAGGGTCCAGTGTTTAAGACTAAGCTTCCAGTGCAGGGGGTACAGGTTTGATCCCTGGTCAGGGAACCAAGAACCCACATGCCTCATGGCCCAAAAAAACCCAAAAACCATAAAATAACAGAAGCAATATTGTAACTAATTCAATAAAGACTTTAAAAATGGTCCTCACACACACACAAAATCTTTTTTTATTTAAAAATTTAAAAAAAGAAAGGATTCGACCCAAAGAGACATTTCCTGTTTCCCAGTTTTATCCAGATCGGGGTTGGGAAAAGAAGACCGCCTTCACTGCTGCTGGACTCTGAGCTCTGGGATGACAGTGACCACCTCTTCTGGTCTTTATATTCAGAGCTCAGCACAGTGACCAGTGACTCATCTCAACGAACTCATCTTTCTTTTTTTAGGAAATATTTCATTTTGAAATATAGTTTCTTCTTTCCTCTCTGTACCTGGACACCCCCATGAGTGCAGGGGAAAGCAGTGCTTTGGAGTATACCCCAGTGTGGACTCTCCGGGTCTTTTGTGTTCATGTAGTTGAACCACCAGACTTTTCACATGCTTTACATTCTCCTTTCAGGCGGCGATCTGCTGGACACAAAATTCTAGCCTCTTCTTCAGGCTCTGCAGCACAGGAGGGCATGTCTGGTCTTTGGCCTAGCTTCTTGCTCTCCCTATATTCAGTGAATTCAATGCTCTGCTCTTGTTGCCAGCTGCCAGTTCCTCTCTGACGTTTCTACTAGCTACCCTACGTTCATACCCACGAGCTCCCTGTGTTTCCACTTCTCCTTCTATTCAAAGAGCAACACCAACAACTTGCTGGCAGTGAAATTTTGGACAAATTATTTTACCCTCAGTTTCCTCAGCAGCAAAATGTAGAGACTGCCCTGAACTTGTGGTGGGGACTCAGTGAGGTTGCGATGAACTGAATTGTGTTCTAGCAAAGTTCACGTGTTGAAGCTCTAGTCCCCAGTGTGTCTGTATTTGGAGTTGGAGGCCCCATAAGGAGGTAATCAGGTTAAGGTGAGGTCATAGAGCGAGGCCTTAATTCAGTAGGACTAATGTCCTGATCAGAGGAGGAGACAGCAGAGATCTTTCACTCTCTCTCTCATCTTGTGTGCCTGGGAGAAAAGGTATGCGAGAACACAGTGAAAAAGTACCATCTGCGAGCCAGGAGGAGAGGCCTCAGCAAAAGCCAAATTTTCTGGCACCTTGATCTTGGGCTCCTAGCTTTCAGAACTGTGAGAAGATTAATTTCTGTTGTGTAAGCTCCCCAGGCTTTATATTTTGTTATGAATGCTCTAGAAAACAAATACAGAGGTGATTCATATCAAAGGCTTTGCTACAGTAGCTGACACAGGTGGAGATTCATTAAGTGTAGCAATTGCTATTATTATTGCTTGTAATAAAATACCCACCTTTCTAGGAGAGAAAGATAATTCTAGAAACCCTGCACCAAACAGTCGCAAATTCGCTTTAAGCTTCTGATGAGAGATTGAGGACATCAGAAAGAAGGCAAACCACGCTCACTGAAATTTTCCAATCCTATTTTTGTGTCTCAGTCATAATGATTTGTGTCAAATAACATGACTGTGTCTTTCCTCTGAGGAACTTAACGTGCTGATGCCAACTACTTATCCATCAGGCCAATGTTTGCATCGAGGATGAGCGAATAGGATGTCTTAGATGGCTGGGTGCCTGAGGCCAGGACTGTGCGCAGGGGAGCCCTAATGAAATATGATAATCGTATTTGTTCCCCTCTATCTGTAGTTTAGACTGTGCAGTCTGGGAGCGGGCCAGAGTGGCCCATTTTAGGAATTGCAAGGTTGAGCTTACAGTACAAGACAGATTTTCCCTTCAGTTGGCCTTGACTAATGGCTGTTCCAGCTCTTTTAGAAGAAGTATAGTTAACTCTGACTCATGGACACATCAGGGAGAGGGACCTCCCAAAACTCCATTCTCTCCCCCAGATTCCGAGGTTCTGGTTTCATGAAGCTGTTTACATTCCTCAGGACACCTCCATCAGACCCTTTCAAGTAGACTTCTGGGCTTTGGACCTCCACTGGACAGAACGATGAGGGGGCAGAAGAGGCTTCTTGCGTGTATGTGTGCTAACTCACTTCAGTCATGTCCAACTGTGCGACCCTGTGGACTGTAGCCCACTGGGATCCTCTCTCTATGGGATTCTCCAGGCAAGGATACTGGATTGTGTTGCCATGCCCTCCTCTGCAGCCCTGCATTAGTGACTATTTCTCTGCTCTCCCACTAAACTGGAGCCCTTTGAAGGCAGGGTCTATATCTCTTTTCCCTTAGCAGCCCCATTGACTTCAAGAGGGCCTATGGACTGTAGCCTGCCAGGCTCCTCTGTCCACCAGATTCTCCAGGCAAGAATACTAGAGTGGGTTGCCGTGACCTCCTCCGGGGATCTTCCCCACCCAGGGACCAAACCTGCATCTCCTGCATTCGCAGGTGGGTTCTTTACCACTAGCACCACCTGGAAATCCCCTAAGAAGTTTCTTAAGAAACTGCAGTTCTTTTTGTCTTCATTTTTAACCCAAATGAATGCATTAGAGATGGTACTAAAATCTATGTGGGAAAAAAGAACCATCTGAGATCAGAGTCATTGGTCAGAGTTCTAAGTGGTGTGGAAAGAGAAGAAAATGTGCTGAGTCCTGATAAATGGGAAGGGGATTACACTGGCTTAACTGAAACCAGTTAAAGAAGTTCTTTTTTTCTGTTCCTTTCTAAAATTTGTTTTTAAATTAGAATTTCCCAGTGTTCCCCCAAGCCTACATAAGGTACAGCTCAAATTTCTATTTTTCTTTCCTGTTGCTGCCTCTCCACTGATCCTGGCCTCACAGGGAAGGATGTTGTAGCCTATAGGATCCCTTTATTCCTCTGTCATAGATGGATGAAATGTTCCAACATGAATCACTAAGCTTATTTCTTTTTGTAACTCCCATATGCTAAGGATTTGTTCTCTGATTCAATATCATTAAATACAAACATTTACTCAATACTCACTCATGCACCAAGCCCTCTTGAAGTCAATGGGGATGCTAAGGCAAATGAGATATAGACCCTGCCTTCAAAGGGCTCCAGTTTAGTGGGAGAGCAGAGAAATAGTCACTAACATATGGCTGCGGAGGAGGACAGAGCATGGAGAAAGGCTTTGAAGGGAGTACCAAGGATACAGAAGTGACCTTCCAGGAGGGAAAAAAGAAGAGAAGCCCCTTAGCAGGAAGGAAAATGTAATGGGGAAAAAGAAGCAGCCAGCTGATTGCTTTTGAAAGAATCAGTCTTTTTGATGTATGGCCAAAGGCAGCTAAAGATGTTGGTGTAGGTTGCAGACAGCTTAAGCTTGGGTACCAAGAAGTAGCCTCACTTTGTGAAAGCCTGAGTGGAGGAAACTTTCTCATATGGAGCAGCACTGTGTGATCATCTGGCACTGAATGGAAGGAAGGAAAGAGGGAGGGAAGACAGGAATCACCTTATATACTTGGGAAAATATTATGTATAAATGGATCTATCTGTCTCCATTTGATAATCCCAACTCCTCTTCCCAGGAGGAGCTGAGACTGGTCCATCCGAATCTTTGTTTAGGTTTCATAAGATACAGTGAATAACCACCCAATTCACTGATTCCCTTATTTCTCAGAATATGCAGGAATGAATTTGCCCTGTACAAAACCTGTGAAATTTTGTTGATTTTAAGAAAAGCAATGATAATATGATGTCTTTTACTACATAGGGTGGTATTAAGATGGATAAAATTAAGCATGAATTACTATATAGCTTGAACACAATAGTTAATTAAACACGTTGGTGGCCAAAATCTGTTATGTGTTGTGCTTAGATGCCCAGTTGTATCGGACTGTTTGCGACCCCGTGGACCATAGCCCATCAGGCTCCTCTGTCTATGAGAATTCTCCAGGCAAGAATACTGGAGTGAGTTGCCCTGCCCTCCTCCAGGGGATCGTCCTAACCCAGGGAGCAAACCCATGTCTCCCGCATTGCAGGCAGATTCTTTACCATCTGAGCCACCAGGGAAGCCCCCTGTTATAAATGAGTTGGAATTCTATTCAGGTTGTATCATTCTAAAAAAAGGTATCCAGAAAGGTGCCCTAGCATATACCTGTATGCAAGTCTAAAGCACAATTTGAGGATTGCTGTAAGCTTTTCACATGAATCGAGGCCAGTGGGGAAACCTGTACAGTGGCCATTTGGAGCAGAAGGAGAGGCAGGGGAAGCAGGAGGTCTTCCTGAGAACACCCGCAACCCCTCTGGAGTTTTCTAGCTACATTCTCTTACTTTCTAGCTACATCCCCTAATTTTCTCCCATTAACTCATTGGGCTTAACTAATAAAGTTTGATTTTGACTTTATCTGCTTATCTTTTTAAAAAACACATCTATAGACCCAGATTATGGTGGTAAGGAAATTGACTCAAACTTGCTCAGACTAGACATCAGATGACTGAAGTCATGTCTTACTCATCGCTGTACCCTGAGTACCCAGAGTAGATGCTCAATATGTTCATTGTATACATTATCAGGCTTCCTTGATCCACCTATCTTTACCACTAGGAAGCCTAGGGCTTCAACAAATATGTATTAATTACCTACTCCTTGCCAGGTGATGCATCAGGCACTAGATTTATGAGTGAACAAGAGGGACATGACCCTGTTTTCGTGTAGCTTGTGGCCCTTAAACAGAGACAGCAGTTAAATCAAGAATTACAAGAAATTAAGATAACATCACAGTATGGGAAGTTGGGTGCTAAACGGGTCAATACCAGTGGGACCACATCTGTTGGGGAGGTGGATCAAACGATGTTTCCTGGTAAAAGTGACTCAGAGCAAGTTAGTCAGAGTTCTCAGTTCCCCTAGGATTTATAATCTATTTAGAGAAAGAAAACTGTCATGCGTACAAAAGTAAGAAACAGAATGATGTAAGATACTCTAGACTCAGTATTAGATCATGGATTATAGATGATAGAAAGGATGAGATCAGGGGGCAAAAGTAGGCATGAATATATTCAGGAGAAAGGTGCTCTTACCTGTCCTTGAAAGAGGGGTAGCACAGTAGACAGGAATTAGGGGCGAAAAGGCTAAGATGAGAATTGCACACAATTGGGCAGGTGAGGCCTAGATGAAAGAGAGAGGCTGAATTAGGCAAGGCCTGGAAAGTCAGGAAGAAATAGAAGTACAGTAAGCACAGTTGTATTGTAGTTAGGATTTTTCATAACGTGATAAGAGCTTCTGTCAAGTCCTAGTCTGGGTTAGGTGCTAGGACGGATATGTTTAACAACAGGCCTACAAGCCATCCTCTTTCTTTACCAGGGAGAAACACATGGGAAAGGTAACTCAATCAAATCTTCATGTGAACATGTTAACGATAGACATCCGAGTAAACAAAGTTAATCATATTTGCTAGCTGCAGGGTCCTTGTCTATGACATGCTCTTATAAGGAGAAACCTGATCTATCTGGGTTGCTCATTTGTTACAAATCTAGAATCTAAGGATGCTTTGAGCATGGCTTCTGGGAAAAAGTAAGTTAGGTAACTATCTGAGTATAAATATGAAGGTACTTCCCAATGACTCTTTTCTGTATAGGTAATGTGGCCACACATATAGCTCAAAGGTTTTCTGTGTTCATTTGGGTAAGAGAATATCTTGATGTGTCAAAAAAGGGCCTGGAGGACTACTTTAGCCTTCAGATCACTCATTGCTTTACCTGAATCTTGCAATGACTCGTTTCATCGATGTTATTAGGAAAGCTTGAGATGCAGTAAGATCTATTTTTTACGAGTTTAACAACCTGATCCTTTGTGTTTTCTTAGGTACTTAACATATGTTGGCTCACATCAACCCTGTAAAGGAGATGCTCAGAGAAATTAATGTGTCCAGTATCACACAGTGAGGGAGCAGCACGCTTAAAACTTAATCACAGATCTGACTCCCTGACCATACTCTTCCCACTGCTCTGTATTTTTCTACGTTTTAAACTTGAGTAAAACAGACCAGGTTGTAGGGGCAGAAGTGGGGCAGTCAGGCCCTAGAGGACCATTGGGAAGTCCCACAAGCCCTTTGAGAGCCATTTCCACAAAGGAGTATAGTCTTAAGGAGAAAAGTCTTTCTGGTATAAAACCTGATTCATTTGAGACCCTAAAGGTAGCATTGGTGTCACGTTTTCCATGGACATTCATTTTCACCAAAGGCAAAACACTTACATCTCCAGTGGGACTCATGGAGAGCTTGTGTGCTATCAGGGGAATAATAAATACCACGTTCTCTGAATGCTGAGAGAATAGGCCAAAGACTCTGCCTGTGATCACAATCAGATGACATGACTTGGAGTTTCTAATTCCATTTTTAGCCCTAAAGCAAGCTGGGCCTTGTGGGAAAGCTTGCTAATCCCTGATGAGTTAGATCAGCCATACTTCTCATGGGCTGCAGTTTTATGAGGACATTTGTGGCATTTGTTCACAGCTCTGAGTTGTGTGTGTGTGTGTAACAAAGTCCTTTGTAAACATTATGTTCAGCTTCCTTTCAGGGAACTCAAGTTCCTCTTTTTAAAAAAACCTAGTGTGTTAACAATGGGAAAGGAAGTAGACCATGTCAAAGAATTCACTTTTCTGGAGAAGTAAGCGATTTAATTCTAGTTGCCTCAGGTGGAGGGTCTTATTCTCAGGGGAAAACTGCCCAGTGCAGCAGCTTGCTGTTGCTGCTGTTCAGCAAGTAAGTTGTGTCCGATTCTTTGCAACCCTATGGACTGTACCACACTATTTCTCTGTCCTTCACTATCTCCTGGAGTTTGCTCAAATTCATGTCTATCAAGTCAGAGATGCCATCCAACCATCTCATCCTCTGTCAATCCCTTCTCCTCCTGCCCTCAATCTTTCCCAGCGTCAGAGTCTTTTCTAATGAATCAGCTCTTCACATTAGGTGGCCAAAGTATTGGAGCTTCATCTTCAGCATCAGTCCTTCCAGTGAACAGTCAGGGTTGATTTCCTTTAGGATTGACTTGGTTAGATCTCCTTGCAGTCCAAGGGACTCTCAAGAGTTTTCTCCAGCACCACAAGTTGAAAGCATCAATTCTTCAGTGTTTAGCCTTCTTTATGGTCCAACTCTTACAAGCCATGGAAAAACCACAGCTTGACTATACGGACCTTTGTTAGGAAAGTGATGTCTCTGCTTTTTAATATGCTGTCTAGGTTGGTCATAACTTTCCTTCTAAGGAGCAAGCATCTTTCCCTGTGAAAAGCACCACAGGATATTCATTACTGGGATGTGACAGATTGCCCCATTTCTGGACCTCTCGCTCTGGACTGCCAGCATCTTTAATGAACAGATGGAGCCATCCTCCCTTCCTTGGCTGTGCCTGTTTAATCAGCTTTGGAAGGAGCTGTCACACCACCAGCTAATAAAAGTCTTAATAAATATCTAAGCTGCAATATCACCAGAGAGGTGTTCATGCTATTAGAAAAATCTGACAAAAGAATGCCAGGATTTTTATTTCAAATCAAAGCAGACACACAGAGACTTTGTATCTATCTGTAGCAATATGTTGCTGCTGCTGCTGCTAAGTCGCTTCAGTTGGGTCTGACTCTGTGGGACCCCAATGACCGCAGCCCAGCAGGCTCCCCTGTCCCTGGGATTCTCCAGGCGAGAACACTGGAGTGGGTTGCCATTTCCTTCTCCAATGCATGAAAGTGAAAAAGTGAAAGTGAAGTTGCTCAGTCGTGTCCAACTCTTCGTGACCCCATGGACTGCAGCCTACCAGGCTCCTCCGTTCATGGGATTTTCCAGGCAAGAGTACCGTGTTGAGGGGTGCTTTAACTTGAGTCTTACTAAGAAAAGCAAAAAGTTTAGTCGAGAATTTCTGAAACATATAGATCTGAACTGAGAGAAAACTGGTGTGATGTAGACCTTGGGTTTGTCTTCTGGACTCCGCGGACCCACGTCTTAGGCTACACTGTTAATGCCCTGCTCTGGTCTCCACTGGGTATTGCTTTCTTGTTTCTAGACTCTTACCATTTTCAGAGTCCTTAGTCTTTGTTTATACTTTTATCCAATGTTCCCTTTAAATACAACCTTTCTCAGTTACAAAGGAAAATGAGATTCTTTCCAGTGCAAGGCAAAACACTGGCTATTTACTTTGTTTACTGCCAGCTTATTTGCTGATTGTCCTGTGCCCTTCCAAACCCAGCACCAGCTAATCTTTTTGTCCTGCTCTTTTTGTTCTTTATTTTGCCTGTCATGTAATAGAAGAAACTGATAATAAACACATTATTTAAGGAAAGAAAAGAACACATTTCAGCTGAATACAAATTTCCTGCAATGAGTTGTAAGGCTGCCTTTGTAACACTGTAGTTCATTGGAACCATCTTGGCTGCGAATAAACAACTGCTAAACTAACAGTAACTTAAACAAGGAGTAAAACTAGTTTAGAGGGTACTTAATATAGTAACAAGGTATTAAGGATTCCAGAGTGACTATCAGTCATTCTTTAGTCTCTCCCTGTGGATGTAGGTTAACTATCTAGCACTAAGCATTTTGTCTTCATACAACAATATCCAAAGGACGACAGGGAGAAAGTGTATACTATTTGAGCTTTCTCTCTTTCTTAAATAGGGGAGAAAATGTTTCCAAAACTTTACCCCATAGAAAATTTCCCCTTAGTATTAAGGGCCTATGCCTATGCTTTGGGTCACATACTTATGCTTTACCTATGATGAAGCTGTGAAAGTAACTGCCCTCTTCAGCAGATAGGGTCACAGGCCTATGCTTTAGCTATGAGAAAGCTGGGAAAGTAAATGGCCTTTACTGTGGAAGTGGACGTCTGTGTGTAAGGAAGAAGGAGGAGGAAAGCTGCTAGGGAGTCAACTACTGTCATGGACTGAATGTCTGTGTCTGAATGTCTCCCTCAAATTCATATGTTGAAAACCTTCAAAAGGTAATTAGCATTAGATGAGATCATAAGGTTGGAGCCCTCATGAAGTGGATTAGTGCCCTTTATGAGAGTCAAAAGAGAGCTTGCTTCCTCTCTGCTCTTTCTACCACATGAAGATATAAGGAAAAGTCTGAAACCAGAAGAGGACCCAACTGTGCTGGCTTCCTGACCTCAGTCTTCCAGCCTCCAGAACTGTTGGAAATGCACTTCTGTAAGCCATCCAGTCTACGGTGTTCTGTTACGGCAACCTCAGGGCTTCCAAGGTGGCACTGTTCCTCACTGTGTGTCAGTTCAGTAGTGTCTGACTCTTTATGACCCCATGGACTGTAGCCCACCAGACTCCTCTGTCCATGGGATTCTCCAGGCAAGAACACGCGAGAGGGTTGCCATGCCCTCCTCCAGGGAATCTTCCTGACCCAGGGATCAAACCTGTGTCTCTAATGTCTCCTGCATTGGCAAGCAGATTCTTCATCACTAGTACCACCTGTGCTAATGGTAAAGAATCTGCCTGCCAGTGTAGGAGACGTAGGTTTGATCCCTGGGTCAGAAAGATCCCCTGTGGTAGGAAATGGTAACCCACTCCAGTATTCTTGCCTGGAAAATTCCATGGGCAGAGGAGCCTGGCAGGCTACAATGCGTGGGGCTGCAAAGAGTCAGACACGACTGACTGACTGAATAGACACACATAGCAACCTCAACAGACTAAGACAATCACAGGCATCAAATACTCTTGAAATGCAACAGCCCAGGGATGGATTATACTAATTAAGTTAACACTTGCTATCACATGGGCTACATAAACAGTTATTATAGAGTTATAAAAAAGACCCCAGAAGTTCAGTATAAACCCATTATTTCTCCTTTAGGAATAGATAATTGTCTATCTCAATTTTTTTTAAATTGTGGTAAAATGCATATAACATAAAATTAATCATTTTAAGTGTGCAGTTTAGTGGCACTAAGTACACTCACATTGTTGTGCAACCACTGCCATCATCTATCTCTAGAAAGAGTTAGTCTTTCCATGATGAAACTCCATACCCATTAAAGAGTAAAGTCCCACTTCCCCTCTCCCTGGCAACTGTCATTCTACTTTTTGTCTTTTTTAAATTTGGCTATTCTAGTCTCCATAAATAAGTCAAATTATGTATTTGTTCTTCAAGCTTATTTTCAAGATATTTGGTAACCTCTCTTGAAATGCCCTGGGCTTCCCAGGGGGCTTGGTGGTAAAGAATTTGCCTGCAATGCAGGAGATGCAGGTTTGGTCCCTGGGTCAGGAAGATCCTCTGCAGGAGGAAATGGCAACCCACTCCAGTATTTTTACCTGGAAAATACCATCAACAGGGGAGCCTGGAAAATCCCAGTGGGACTGGGCTACATCACTGGGGTTGCGAAGAGTCAGACATGACTTAGCAATTGAGCACACACACACACTTGAAATGCCCTTCCTGCTTCTCCTTCTCTCCTCCTTTCAAAACCCATTCCATCCTCCAAGGCTCAATACCAAGATTTTCCAGTTGCTTTAGTCTCTGGGCATCTCTCCCTATGCTGACTCAGAGTACACAACTCCCCTACTCATTTGGCCCTTGTCTCTACCGTCTCAGGCCATATCTTGAGTTATTATTTTATACTAACCATCATTTTCTGAGTGGTTGTCTTCTCTTGCCAACTAGACTGTGACTTCCTAAAGGGCAGAGATGGAATATCCCTTCTTTCCTTTGTATCTTCCACTACTTAACCCTTTGATGCAACAGACACTCAGTAAGTACTTGTCAAATCCCCTGTTCTTCTTTAGGAAAATTGCATAAACCAGCTGAATAATCAAGAAGTTCTCGCTTAAGCCAGATCACACTCTCCCTGGTTGAAACTTAAGTTCTTGTTTTCTTGTTTGATCTTCCATGAAATGGAGAGCAAACGCCTGATGTTCACCAAACCTGTATCTATACTTGAGAAAGGCTAGTGCATCTCTCTTAGCTTTTGCTTTTCCAGGCTAAGCCAGGATAATGAAGCAGAACCCTTGTATGGACACAAGACCTTGTTCTAAGAAACCCATAACATTTCCCTCGTATTAAGATCAATTCTTTTAGTAGTTAAAAAAGTCAACAAAGGTCTTACAATCTGGGAAAGAATTCCTCTTCTGAAAGTCATAGCTGAGAAGGCCAGAGTCTCTGGTAAGCCTTTATTTTTTAAAATCTTTTTACAAAAACTCCTTTACCGATCTGGTTTAAGGTCCACTGATTCCCTGAGAAGAGAATGCAAGCACTCATACACACATACCTGACTCCCTTTATGCAGCCTTGATCACAGCAACTTACATTATTGAATCATTTCTAAAATCAGAACTGGAGTTTACCAGAAGATAATCTAAAACCCTCAAGGATTATAATTTTGTATACCAAAATTGTAGATGTAACAAGGGCTTGGGTGTGGCTTTGCATCTGAGTATTCCTGATTAAGGTGACTAGGAAAAATTCCATGACTCCAAGATGGCAGGGTAGAAGGACATGCACTCATCTTCTCCTGTGAGAACTCCAAAATTACAGCTCACTGCTGAACAACCGTCAACAGGAGAATGTTGGACTCCACCAAAAAAAGATACCCCAAGTCCAAGGGCAAAGGAGATGCCCCAGCAAGATGGTAGGAGGGGTGAAATTGTGTTTAGAATCAAACCCTATACTTGCCAGAGACACTCAGAGTGCTCAAACAAACTTTGTGTGCACCAGGACCCAGAGACCCCACAGAGACTGAACCAGAACTGAGTTGGAGTGTCCCCTGCGGAAGTGCAGGTTAGCAGTGGGCTGCTGCAGGGGCAGGGACTCTGGGTGCCATAGACCTGGGTATTGCATAAGCCCTTTGGAGGAGGTCGCCATTAACCCTACCATAGAGCTGTCAGAACTTACACAGGGCTGGGGAAACAGACTCTTGGAGGGCACAAACAGAACCTTGTGCACACCAGGACCTAGGAGAAAGGTGCAGTGACCCCACAAGAGACTGACCCAGACTCGCCATGAGTGTCCAGGAGTCTCTGGGGATGCGTGGGTCGGCAGCGGCCTGCTGCAGGGTTGTGGGCACTGAATGCAGCAGTGGGTGCATGGGGCCTTTTGCAGGAGGTCACTGTTATCCTCATAACCTCCACCATAGTTGGCCTCAGGTCAAACAACAGGGAGGGAACACAGCCCTGCCCATCAACAGAACACTGGACTAAAGACTTACTGAGCATGGCCCTGCACATCAAAAGAAGACCCAGTTTTCCCCTCAGTCAGTTCAGTTCAGTTGCTCAGTCGTGTTCAGCTCTTTGCGACCCCTTGGACTGCAGCATGCCAGGCCTCCCTGTCCATCACCAACTCCCGGAGCTTACTTAAACTCATGTCTTTACCGAAAGTACACTTGGTAAAGATACCCAGATTCTTAACTCAGATGAGGTGCCAGAAGAGTCATGTTGGGGCGCAGATGAAGGGAGATTAATCTGCTGGCTTAAAATATCCTGAAATAGCAAGAAAATCAATTTGAATCTCAGAAAGTTTGTGAGCTAGTTGAAGGTTAATTAATATTTGCTTTGTCGAAGTGGCTTGTTGAGGGGTTTCATAGAAACCACAGAAATAACAATAACAGTTGGGTGACTGGAAGGTTACCCCAGGGCACCTGAAGGGAACCTTCGTGGGACTATTTCATGAAGTTTCTCTTTGCTTCGAGATTTGTGTTTTTAAAAGTCTGAGGAAAATTAAGACATGTTAGGCCTGCTTCATATTGGTTCATAAAACACTCACAAAATTGTATAATAGTGCTTAATGAAGAAATTTTCTGTGTAAGCACAACAGTTTTGACAGCAGTCATAAACATGAAAGCTGGGAGGAATGGTAAGTAAGCCCTCTGGCAGTACTGAGGTTCTTCCCCAGTTAGAAGAAAGAGCTGCCTGGGACGCATGGCATTTAGGAATGAAGTATTTGATCCTTGAGTTTTTGGTAGTCACAATGGAAAGCTTGTGAGATCAAAAAAAAAATCTTCTCTAGGTAAAAAAGAGCAGAAGGGATATTTAGAACAGGTTAAAAATAGGAAATCCCAATTAGAAGAAAGACCTGCCTGGGACGCATGGCATTTAGGAATGAAGTATTTGATCCTTGAGTTTTTGGTAGTCACAATGGAAAGCTTGTGAGATCAAAAAAAAAATCTTCTCTAGGTAAAAAAGAGCAGAAGGGATATTTAGAACAGGTTAAAAATAGGAATGTCAAGAAAAATAGCGTTTTCTCTTTGATAAGAGTAAGTGCATAGCTGTGGTCTTTTTATTTCACTTTAAAGCTCCAGAACCAGTGCAATCTCCCTGGGGAACTCAGACAGCCAGGCACTTTCCTAATATTCATACATTTATCCACTCATGTATTTTTCCAATCATCATTTATTAATCATCTGTATGATATCATTTATTAGAGACCTATTATATTTCGGGTATTGGAGCTATGATGATGAATAAGAAGTTTTTCATCTGGAAAAATTTCAGTTTGCTGGAGGGAGGTATATACAATAAATGGTTAAGAGTAAACATAATGAGTGTTATGCTAGACTTAATTGCAGGTAGCTGTGTGTGCACAGGAAAAAGATCCGCTTGTTTATCTGGGGTTGCCAGGGAAGACTTCGCAGAAAGTGATATTTGAAGTGGGTTTTGAAGGAAGAATAAAAGTTCACGATAAGACAATCAAAGTAAGATGAAGAAAATACCACTGAGAGAAGGGGATGTAGAGGCCAGAGAATAGCGTTAGAGCATGGAGGCAGAGGACGAGAAACAGAACACGCAGGCGCGGTGCTGAGGAAGAACTGGAACTGAGGCCGCAGTGTATGAGGAGGCCATTTGTCCTCCAGCTCAGGGGCCAGAAGGCACTGGTGCAGCCCAAGGGCCCTCCGGCTATTACACACACACCACCCCCCACCACACAGAGGAACACCTCCATCGGTTAACCCTCTCCTGGGAACAGAGCTGACTCCATCTGCTGTATCCCTCAGAGTCCAGCATTCTAGGACCAACCCTGTAAAGCACTTTGGTAGAGGACGCAACATTGGTTTTGCAACATGAGAATGACATACACACATTATCTCCAGCCTGGAGGTTCACTGAGGCAGGACAAGTTCTGATATATGCCCTGCTTGTCTCCCGCAAAGATCTGGCATGTAGAAGGTCCTCCTTAAGTATTCATTGCATGAATAAATGAACTAAAGAAATGAAGGCAGGGTGGAGAATGGAATAGCCCAGGAGGAGGCTATTGTCAGACCTTTTGCAAGTCTGTTATAGAAATTCAGGTGATCAATCATGGCGGGGTTAGAGAGGAAGAGGTGGGGCTTCCCTGGTGGCTCAGACGGTAAAGCGTCTGCCTGCAATGCAGGAGACCCGGGTTCGTTTCTTGGCTCGGAAAGATCCCCTGGAGAAGGAAATGGCAATCCACTCCAGCACTCTTGCCTGGAAAATCCCTTGGACGAGGAGCCTGATAGGCTACAGTCCATGGGGTCGCAAAGAGTCGGATACGACTTCACTTTCACTTTCACTTTAGAGAGGAAGTGCTGGGATTTTGATCAGCACTCCCCAATAGAACCTTCTGCAATGATGGATAGGTGTTATTCTGCACTGCCCATTACACTAGCCACTAGCCACATATGATATTGAGTACTGACATGTGGCCTGTGAGATTAAGGAAACGAACTTTTCATTTAAATTTAAGTAGCTACATGTGGGTTTTGGCTACCACACTCAACAGCACAATTCTAGGGTTTTTTATGACAGACCCAAAGAAACTTTTAACAAATTGGATTTATCAATAAATTCAATCAACAAATATTCATTGATTATTTACTAGATTCTGAAGGAGAAAATGGGACCCAATCTGCAGCAACTGTGTGTGCCATGCCAAGTGTTTAGACTGTAATAAACAGTGGAAGAGGCTGGACAAGCTATTTTAGCAGGATTGGTCAGTGAAATCTCTCTGAGAGGTGACATACTGAGAGTTGGATGATGAGAAAATTATGGGGTTGCCATTTCCTCCTCCAGGGGGTCTTCCCGACCCAGGGATCGAACCCAGGTCTCCTACATTACAGGCAGATTCTTTACCGTCTGAGCCACCAGAGAAGCCAAAAATTCGACATAAAGGCCCTTAGAACAAGAAGGTCCCTGTGCCATCTACAAGTCTAACTCACTGATTTCTGCTTCCAGAAAGGAAATTAAAGTCCAGAAAGGTAAACACTCATGGCCACAGAGCTAATTAATAACTAATTAATAACAGACTTAATAACAGCTAATTAATAACAGACTTAATCTCCTAACTTCTGACTCCACACCCTACTGGGTAAATCTGAACCTGCTTTTCCTTGTTGGTTAAAAAGAGATGAAAAGAGATGAGAGATGAAAAATGTAACATAGGCAAGGTGTTTAAAATGGTAGCTCTGTTTATTGTTGGATTTGTTTTAATCTTACAGTGTTCCTTTCAAGTAATTATATTGTTAATAACTGTATTCTTTTTAGTAATACAAAAACATAACACAAAATCTTTGTAATTTAATAATGCAAAAAGCATAAGAAAGGCAATGAACATTCAACTCCTGATTTGTTTTAGGAAATAGTTGTTTGGAGTGAATCTCAGATTTGGGGCTGTGCGACCGACATCAGACACCACGGGCCACTGGACGAGAGGCAGCTGCTGGTGTTACAGATGCTATGGGGGAAGAAATGTCCGACCTCTCCACTACTGGCCTTACAGCCCCACCTTGTTAAGTAGTGGCAAGCATCACCGTTCTAAGATTTTTTTCTCTCTTCTTCTGAGGAGAGAAAAAAAATGAAGTTATGGTTTTCCCAACAGACAGAGCTGTCATCAAGCTCCTTATGGAAAACTGCTGTAGACAGGAGTTGAAAAGAAGATAAAGGCTTTCACACAGTGTGAAAGTGGAAATGATGAAAAGGGTGCACTAACATCATGTGACCCAAGAAAAGGATTTTTCTGCCTTCAGAATTAGGCCTTCATTGGGTTACTCACCTTTTTATATCATATTCCTTCCCCACCGCACCTCTGCCCTTTGAGCGTATATTTTTGTAAATATTCAGGAAGGAAAAACAATATGATGAATAGTCATAGATTTGCCGGCGTGACCGTGTTGAAATATACATGTTGGCTCTCCTTGCCTTCTCTGTGTCGCCTTTCTGACCACACCTTTGACGCCCAACCCAGAAGTCTGGACCCTGAGCCCACACTCCATCCATTCAGTTGTGTTCGATGACTGTGGAGCCACCTGTGTAATTATTATTAATCAATAGTTTCGTGTAACCACCAGAGTAACACTGACAGTGAGGTGCTGAATAATTGCAGGTTGCATGTGAAAGGGTGACCTGAGAACCACAGCTGAGGCTCATAGCCCCCTGCCTCATCACTCCAACCCCCGCCCCCCACCCAGGGCCAGGGTTCTCTCCCCAGACTCTAGCCCTACCGCCTCCCACCATTCCCATCAGGATATTGCCTCTGCATCTTCCAGCCTCCAGTGTTCCCAATGCACCTCACAGTGGACACCGTGACATGCCTGAGGCCACAGGGGCAGAGGGCCCAAGTTACTGAATCTACGCAAGTGTGGATTCCAGACCTCTCTCTACCACTTAGTTCAGCTTGGGCCAACTATTTCGTCTCCCTGAGTCTCCAATGTGAAGCTGAGGTAATGTCTACCTCGTAGGATTCTAAAGAATTCTAAAATGTTATTACTGTATATGAAATGCTTTGAAACTAGGAAGCACTACTCAAATGAGCAAAAGGCATTTTCAGTACTGTACACTACATATTGTTTTTTGTGGAAAAAGAAAACCTGATGAGTTTTAAATTATATTCACATCCAGCTAATATTTTACAACAAGTGTAGATGGAGTATGATTTTTAAAAATTGTGAATTACTACCTTGTACACTTGTAACTTATACAATATTTTACATCAGCTATATTGGAATAAAAAGTTTGTATTCACATCACTTCATCCATCCATCCATTCATTCATTTGACAAATTATATTAGACAATCAGTCTGGGCCGATTATATGATTGTGAACAACTCAGGTTATATTCCTCAGGAAACTTACATTTTGTTAGGTGAGAGGCACAATGTAAGCCAACAATCCATGCTAATACATCGACAGTTACAAAGTATGCTAGGTGCTATGAAGGGAAACCTGCCTGTGGATAGCAATGCTGCTGCTGCTGCTGCTGCTAAGTTGCTTCAGTCGTGTCCAGCTCTGTGAGACCCCATAGACGGTAGCCCACCAGGCTCCCCCGTCCCTGGGATTCTCCGGGCAAGAACACTGGAGGGGTGTGAATATGAGACTTGGTCAAGCTGACTGGTGTGAAGCAGGAAGTGCAGAAGGAAAACCTGAAGACAGGAGAGCACTGGGCAAATTCAAGGATCCAAGAGGCCCCTGTGGCTGGAACACAGGAAAGAAGAGGGTTTGGGAAGCTGAAACTGCACAGGCAGAGTGAGAGGCATACACGACTCCTGGGATTCTCTTACAAGAAAGCTGGGAAGTGTGAGACTAGAGAAGGAAATGTAAATAGAAGTTGTAAGGCTGAGAGAATGAACTTACTAGAGAAAGTGTGGATATGTGGTCCTTTTAAGCTGAAATAAGATCAATTCATAAATTCTACACTACCATGTGTAGGACAGAGAGCTAGTGGGAAGCTGCTGTGTAGCCCAGAGTGCTCAGCTCTGTGGCTCTCTGATGACCTGAAGGGGTAGGATGAGGAGCTGGGGTGGAGGAGGGAGGCTCAAGAGGGAGGGAAATATGTACATGTATAGCTGATTCACATTGTTATACAGCAGAAGCTAGCACAACATCTTAAGCAATTATATTGCAATATTTTTTTAAAAAGTTTTAAAGATTCTAATATCGGAGGTCTGTTGTTCCACGTCCAGTTCTAACTGTTGCTTCCTGACCTGCATACAGGTTTCTCAAGAGGCAGGTCAGGTGGTCTGGTATTCCCATCTCTTTCAGAATTTTCCACAGTTTATTGTGACCCACAAAGTCAAAAGCTTTAAAACCAGCTTGAACATCTGGAAGTTCATGGTTCACGTATTGTTGAAGGCTGGCTTGGAGAATTTTGAGCATTACTTTACTCAAGTGTGAGATGAGTGCAATTGTGTGGTAGTTTGAGCATTTTTTGATATTGCCTTTCTTTGGGATTGGAATAAAAACTGATCTTTTCCAGTCCTGTGGCCACTGCTGAGTTTTCCAAATTTGCTGACATATTGAGTGCAACACTTTCACAGCATCCTCTTTCAGGATTTGAAATGGCTCAACTGGAATTCCATCACCTCCACTAGCTTTGTTCNTCCTGTACAATGTCACGAACCTCATTCCATAGTTCATCAGGCATTCTATCTATCAGATCTAGGCCCTTAAATCTATTTCTCACTTCCACTGTGTAATCATAAGGGATTTGATTTAGGTCATACCTGAATGGTCTAGTGGTTTTCCCTACTTTCTTCAATTTAAGTCTGAATTTGGCAATAAGGAGTTCATGATCTGAGCCACAGTCAGCTCCTGGTCTTGTTTTTGCTGACTGTATAGAGCTTCTCCATCTTTGGCTGCAAAGAATATAATCAATCTGATTTCGGTGTTGACCATCTGGTGATGTCCATGTGTAGAGTCTTCTCTTGTGTTGTTGGAAGAGGGTGTTTGCTATGACGGTGCGTTCTCTTGGCAAAACTCTATTAGTCTTTGCCCTGCTTCATTCCTCATTCCAAGGCCAAATTTACCTGTTATTCCAGGTGTTTCTTGACTTCCTACTTTTGCATTCCAGTCTCCTATAATGAAAAGGACATCTTTTTTGGGTGTTAGTTGTAACTAACATCCTGTAGGATGTTGCTTCCTTGGGGTTTTTTTCTGCACTCAGAATCTCCATGGCCTTTGTGTGACAGGTAGCTCATTCTCCTTCACTTCGCGCTTTCCCCTGAGGGCCTTTTAAGTTCCCGGTGAGTGTTGTATGTGGAACAGAAAGATGCAAAGGTAGGGGCAATGAATTAAATTGTTGTTAGTAGGAAGTGATTGTGAAAAGAGGCATAAGATCTCTGTGACTGTAATTAACTGAAAGTTACAATCACATCATCTAAGGCAAATGGTTCCCCAAGTGTCACCATGTTTACTTACTCCTTTATTTAATATTTCATTCTGAATTTCTAGATGTGGTTGAGAAATTAGTCAGGGACCAGTTTACCAAGTCAAGCAGATATTAGGGAAACTCATCCAACAAATATATTTTCCTTGGCCTGGTCATAGTTCGCCTGCTCATCTGATCCAGCATATCTATTTGGCATTTTAAATTTATTTTTCAATTTTTTAACTGAAGTATAGTTGATTTACAATATTGTGTTAGTTTTAGGTGTACACTATAGAGATTCAGTATTTTTGTAGATTATATTCTAAATTATCACAAGATAATGGGCATCCTTGTGCCTTGTCGCTTGTCTATTTTATATGCAATATCTTATATCTGTTAATCCCAAACCCTTAATTTGTCCCTCCCCCATCTCCCTCTCCTCTTTTGTAACCATTACAAGTTTGTTTTCTATACTTATGAGTCTGTTTTGTATATGCATTCATTTGTATTATTTTTTAGATTCTACACATAAGTGATATCATGTAATATTTGTCCTTCACTGTCTGACCTATTTCACTATGCATAATATTCTCTGGGTCTATCCACATTGCTGTAAATGGTAGTATTTCATTCATTTTTATGGCTGAGTAATATTCCTCTGTGTGTGTGTGTGTGTGTGTGTGTGTGTGTGTGTGTGACATCTTCTTACTCTGATCAAAAATTAATGAAACAAAACAGAGTAAGTTAACTCATTTACTCATTTGATATGGGATGAGAGTAGAATTTAGGTTCAGTTCTCTGTGGAAAATAAACCTCAATTCCCCATGTCAAGTATAACATCTTATAATAATTTAATCTAAAGTTCTTAAAAACTAGGGAATACATTCCAGAAGTTTTCTCTACTTTATCAAAGCAATAGAACCTAAAAAACCAATTTATCTTCTTTCTCAAAAAAAATATGTAAGAGAGGAGACATATTCTGAGATGATAGAATCTCAGCCGTTTTGGCCAGAGCCACTGTCACTTACTGTCAGTAACATCTGAGGCTAATAATGATGGCAAGGATGTTCACATGCAGCGCCTATAAGTTCTGTGCTGTACACTTTATCCTTATCTCACCACCATTTGAGGTGAGTTTTATCAAAATCACAAAGCTAGTGAGCGGTGGACTCAAGATTCAAAGTGATGGACTCAGATTCATCACTCGGCCTCTTTTCCACCCTGAGGACATGATGGCTGGAAGCTGTGTAGGGCCCAGGACAAGACTGGGCTAGAGCATGGAGACTCACTGGTCACAACAGACTCTAAACTGTGAAGGGAATTTAGAGACGTTGCATAAACTCCTGGAGGTTTTGCTTTCTATAAAGCAGAAGGGACCCCTGTTTTCCCTAACTCTCATTGTGAAGGCTTGGTATGTAATAGCTGTGAAAGTTTTTTGACAACCAACCATTAAGTCTTATAAACACAGGGCTTATTATTTCGTATTGTGATCACTATGATGATGTGGCAAGATTCTCATATGAGACATACCATGACTACTCTGGGGTAAGGATTCTCAGAGAAGTCCAATTTGAATGTCATATCCAGTGAGGCTGAGGTTCAAAATGAATCATCTGATATGCTGACATGCCAGGGAATCAGATCAATCACAGCCAGGAGGCAACAGGAATCATGTATGTTGTGGATATGACTTGATTGATGTGGTGACAGATGTATTCACAGCATCTCCCAGCTCCCCAAACACATCTCCTTCTAAGAAAGCTGATGTCTGTGGGAGGCTCCCTCCAGTGACTGCAGTCAGGAATGGATCATAACAGATGGTGAAGTTTAATTGTTACAAGGCTGAGGGGTGGATCAATACTCAGGTGTTCTTCAGAGAGATCTTGCTGATATGGGCTCCATGACTCTGACTTGGGCTCCATCATGCCTTCGAACAATCACCACCTCTCAGGTCTTGGGTTTCTAGATGATGGAAATACTTCCATAGTTACTCCAGGAAGAAGGACATGGACGCAAGGCAGTAAGGCAGTAATGCTGTCCACATTTGATATAATCCCAGTGGACTGGTGGGTCTCAAACTCCAGGGAGACTACAACCTCTTAGAGAACTTGTCCAAAGGCAGATTTCTGGGTCCCATCCCCAGAGATCACTATCCCATTGGTGGAAAGTGGGGCCCAGAACTCTGCATTCAGACAAACACTTGAATAACATTGCAAGCAATGGGCGCTTTCCATTTTCAGGGATGAATGAATGATGATTTAAAGAACCTTAAAGTTGGCTGATCATTACTTAAAATTTTGAAGTTCCAGGCCTATATTTCTAAGTACCTGACTGTTTAAACACTCCATCTGATAGTTCTGCCAGTATCCCTTCTCCAAAACACATCCCAAATCAAATCCATCATGTTCCCCACCGAGTTTCTCTTCTCCAGGTGAAAGTGTCTCTGTTGCCGATGACACTGTTCTCCTTGGCCAGGCTCAGAACCGCAACCGCCTTTGATGTGCCGTCCTTCGACAGTCATCTGTGAGAGACTTGCACAGATTCTCTGGGCTCTGCTTTTGCTCTTCCAGCACTCTCATCGCTGTCAGTGCCGCAATCCAGATCCCTTTTCACCTCGTGGCGTCTGGACCACACTCTGGAAGCAAATGTTTCCCTTCTTCGCTCATTCTGTAGCTTCTTCCTACAGTGGCTCCGGAAAATTGAAAACGTATCTATCATTCCTGAGCTCAAAATTTCTCCATGATTTTTTTAAAACTTAATTTTAATTGGAGCACAGTTGCTTTACAACGTTGTGCTAGTTTCTACTGTATAGCAAAGCGACTCAGCAGTACATACACATACATCCCCTCTTTTTTGGCTTTCCTCCCCATTTGGGTCAACACAGACTGCTGAATAGGTTTCCCTGAGCTCTACAGTAGGTTCTTATTAGTTTTCTATTTTATACATAGAAGTGTATATACGTCAATCCCAATCTTCCAATTCATCCCACCCCCTCCCTCCTCTTGGTGTCTATACGTTTATTCTCTACATCCATATCTCTATTTCTGTTTTTGCTAATGAGATCATCTATACCATTTTTCTAGATTTCATGATGTTTAATTGCTTATGAAAAGTTTCTGCAACCAATTCCAGTGGTTTGTGGAACATGGTGGGTGTCCACCCATACCACCAAGCGATTCTTGGACACCAGCAGGGTATCCTACAATTCAACTCAATTTTGACTCATTATCTACCCAGAGATGGTATCAGATTCCACAAATTAAGGGGCTCAGTCCCACAAGATGTCCCTCTACTTCGGATGTCAATTGTAAGTCCAGGTTGTCACCTATGTTTCTGCCCAGCTGGCTGTAAACCAGAGGTATCCACAACCCCTCCTTGGATCTGATGAATTTTCACGTGCAGTCCACAGGACTCAGGAAGTCAGTTGACTCACTTGAACAAAAGTTCATCACAAAGGATATTAAGGGATCAGCAGCCAGAGGCAGAGATACACAGGGGAGCTCCCAAACAAAGGCACTTCTATCATCTTGGAGTTTGGACTGGGCGTGATGGCACGGGGATGTGTTCTGGTTCACCATTCTGGAAGCTTGCCAAACCCTGTCCTTTTGGGTGTTTACGGGAGCATCATTACATAGGTATGATTGATTAAATCATTGGCCATTGGCCAATTGAACTCAATCTTCAGTCCCTCTCACAACTTGGATGTTGAAGAAGGGGTACTCTAATCACATGGTTGGCTCCCGTGGCAAAAGACCCCCATCTTTAGGTTACCTAAAGCTTTCCAAAGTACATTTTTATTCTCTCAATACTTAGGAATATCCAAGGGTTTCAGGAGCTCTGTGCTTGAAACAAGACAAAGGCCAAATATATATCTCTTATTATAAATCCAAATATCACACCTATTAAATAAAGTTCAAACTTACGCAGTTCAAAGTCAGGTGTACATGACCTCCCATAATTTTACTTCCATATTGTTTGTCTAGCTTTGCTTTCTAATAATTCTTTGAAATGCTTTGCTGTTCACAGGGTTCACTGGTCCACTGGGGACAGGAGGCACAGCGTTTAGGGCCCATCATGCTTTTGGGGATCCATAAAATGTTTTCATTTTTCATATGTTTTCATCTCTTTTAAAGTCAAAATAAAAAATGAATATTATCCAGCTTGGATTATACTCATATTTATAAAACATAATTTCAAATAATTTTTTTATGGGAGAAGGAGTTAATGAAAACAAAATTATCTAAGGCTCATAAAAGTCATCATGCAGCCCTGGCTTTTCATACATTCAACCAATAAATATTAATTAAGCTCCCACTGTTTTTTAGACACTGAGCAAACAGATGTGATCTCTGTTATTAGAGACTTTGGATGCTATTGTTAGACAAGTAAGCAAAGATATTGACAGAATGATTATACACCGTGGCACACGTTAAGATTTAAAGGAGGAAGCACCGAGAGAGAGAACATTGGCAGGAAGGAATCCTGCTTGTTGAGGTGGTGGTCTTTTTTGAGGAGGTGACACG
>SJYR01003832.1:212439-227468 GCA_006410655.1 Kobus ellipsiprymnus
TTTCTGGACACATGAAAAATGAATGGATGATTCCAAGGCAGACCGTGTCTTAAAATTGTATTCCTTTACTTCCTTCGATAGACCAGAGACCTCAATACTGGTGATAAGACCTTGCATATTTAAAATGGTTCTGAGAGAGAAGGAGAGTGATGAATGAGCTCAGGAAGATGTGATGGCTTTTGCAATGACGCTAATAAATGGAACATGGAATCCAGGTCCACTACTTAGGGCTGGAAACTAACTACAAACAAGTAGGCGAGAAAAGTGAACATGTGTTGGGGGGCTGTTGGGGGGAGCATTTGCAATAAATGGAAAGATTAAAAGCTCCATATTGCTGAGGGGACAGAAATGTAGGCTTTTTATAGGAGGATTCTTCTGTTTTTATTTTTGTGCCTTTATTAAAAAATAATTAATGGGAAACCAATCTCCAAAAGTTTTTACACAGTCTGAGGGTCCATGAGTAAAACACACAAAGCTTGGCATAGTAGGTGGTCTCCCAGCAGGCTGTGGATCTAAATCAGAGACCTTATAGTGAACCGTCAGGCTGGGTGCACTTGTAAATGTCACATTGACGGGAGTGGGGAGGAACAACGCAGTGGACTGACTCACGGGATAGCAGGGAGACAAGGAAACTGTGCTCATACTCAAACACATGCCTTGGATTCATGTTGATGTGTGGCAGAACTGATACAATAATGTAAAGTAATTAGCCTCCAATTAAAATAAATAAATTTAAATTTAAAAAAATGTTTCTGTCATGTCTTTGGTTGCTGGATTCTTAGAAGCATATGGCAAGTGGGAGACATTCCATTCTATCAGAAATACAAAGGAGTAGAGCAAAATCCTAAAGACAAATGAAAAGTACAATGGCAATAGCAGGAATTAAGTGAATGCTGTAGGTCCGAGCAGATATTTTGAACAACTTGGGTTTTTTTGTGAGTTTTTTTAAGGATCTTTCTTTGATGTAGACCATCTTAAAAGTCTTATTGAATTTGTTAAAATACTGCTTCCATTTTGTGTTTTGGATTTTTCATTGTGAGGCATGTAGGGTCTTAGATACCCGACCAGGTATTGAACTGGCACACCCCTGTACTGGAAGGCGAAGTCCTCTTTAAAAAAAACAAACAAACAAACAACTTTTTAATTTATTTCTGCTGCACCAGGTCTTAGTTGCAGCATTCGGGATCTTTGCTCTTCCTTGCAGCATGCACAATCTTTAGTTGTGGCATGCAGGATCTTTTAGCTGTAGAAGGGGGGCCCTAGCTATGGCATGTGGGATCTATTTCCAAAACCAGGGGTTGAACTCAGACCCCTAGCATTTTGACTGTGGAGCTCCAGGCACTGGACCATCAGGGAAGTACCTGGAAGGTGAAGTCTTAACCGCTGGTTGCCAGGGAACTTGTTTCAAGACTGAGCTTTAACAAGAAGTAAAAGATGGTAAGTTCAGTTCAGTTCAGTCGCTCAGTCATGTCCGACTCTTTGTGACCCCATGAATCACAGCACGCCAGGCCACCCTGTCCATCACCATCTCCCGGAGTTCACTCAAAACTCACATCCATCGAGTCGGTGATGCCATCCAGCCATCTCATCTTCTGGCGTCCCCTTTTCCTCCTGCCCCCAATCCCTCCCAGCATCAGAGTCTTTTCCAATGAGTCAACTCTTCGCATGAGGTGGCCAAAGTACTGGAGTTTCAGCTTTAGCATCAGTCCTTCCAAAGAAATCCCAGGGCTGATCTCCTTTAGAATGGACTGGTGGGATCTCCTTGCAGTCCAAGGGACTCTCAAGAGTCTTCTCCAACACCACAGCTCAAAAGCATCAATTCTTCAGTGCTCAGCTTTCTTCACAGTCTAACTCTCGCATCCATACATGACCACTGGAAAAACCATAGCCTTGACTAAACAGACCTTTGTTGGCAAAGTGATGTCCCTGCTTTTCAATATGCTATCTAGGTTGGGCATAACTTTTCTTCCAAAGAGTAAGCATCTTAATTTCATGGCTGCAGTCACCATATGCAGTGATTTTCTAGCCCAAAAAGATAAAGTCTGACACTGTTTCCACTGTTTGGTAAAGAATGGGGTAAAAATATTGCCTGGTTCCCAAAGGGTCAGAGTCAGTTGTCAAAATACATTGACATGAGATGTGGTGAAGTCTAGCTAATGGGATGGGGAGCCGAGCTTCCCTGATAGAGGAAGTGATTCTTGTAAAGGGGCCCTAGGGCTACACTCTGAGTGCCCAGGCTTGGGCTCTACCCACTGGTATTTTTCTGACTCCTGGTTGTCAGCTGTTCATTCACTGAACAAATATTTGTTGATGACATACTCGATGACAGATACTGTCACAGGTAAATAAAGTAGGTAAAAATCCCAGCCCTATGGAATTACATTTAAAGGGTCAGTATATTCTTATGTCCCAGAGACTCTAAAGGCAGCTTTTAGATAGCTTGTCAACTAAAAATAGACAATAAAAAAGATGAAGAGGAAAATGTGTAGTATGTCAGTCAGTGACTATACCAAGATGGTAATGGGACCTTTGAAGACTGAAGGGATATGGTTTTAAATAGGGTGACCAGAGAACATCTCACCGAAAGGATGATTTTTGAGTAAAAGCCTGAAGGAAATGAGAGGATCAGCATATGGATATTTGGGGGAAGAACATTCCAAGAAGGGGAAACAGTGCAGATGCCCTGAGGCTGGATGTGCTAAATGGGTTTGAGGAACACTGAAGAGAAGGATGTGGCTGGAGCAGAGCATTACAAGATAAGGTCAAAGAGGTCATGCAAACCGATCATGTAAGGCCCCCTGTAAGGATGTCGGCTGTCTTGCCCTTGGACAGACTGTGTTACCTTGTAATGACTTATAAAGTAACTTATCTTCCCCTGCCTCTCTTTTCAGAGGACTTTGGAGTTCCTCCTCCTTCAAACACTGCTTTGCACACTACCCCCTGCCTGACCTCCTAGAGCCATCTTCTGGACTCCAGTCAAGAGGCTGAAGTCAGTTCCCTCAGGAACTGACTGCTTGACTAGCAATAACCAATTTGGGTATAGAACTGAGGACCACAGCAATAGAGGCATTCATGTTAAGGGTCTTTGTGGTATACAAAGGCAAATATTCTCTTTTTATCTTCCTAGGATTTCCTAAGAAACAGATCTGCAGTCATAGGCGATGGTGAGAAAATGAAGCACAAATATTGCTTTTATCCATATGTTGATCTATTAAGTGACTGTGATGCTTAGTTTTATGTGTTAACTTGACTAGACTAACAGATGTCCAAATAACTGGTAAAATGTTATTTCTTGGTGTGTCTGTGAGGGTGCTTCTGAAAGAGGTTAGCATTTGAATCAGTAGGCTGATTAACAATTACCCATACCTCTATGGGTGGGCATCATCCAATCTAGCGAGGGGCTGAATAGATCAAAAAGGAGAAGGATGGGCACATTTGCTCTCTTTGCTTGGTAAAACCATCTTGACTTGCCCTCAGCCATCAGTGCTCCTGGCCAGATGCAGATCAGGACTTACACCACCAGCGCCCTGGGTTCTCAGACCTTCAGAGTTGGACTGAATTACGTCATTGGCTTCTCTTCTCCAACTTGCAGATAGCAGATAGTAAACCTGCCTCCTTCATAACTGTGTGAACCAATTCCTATAATAAATTTCCTCTTAAATATAAATAGATATACATACGTATCCCATTGGTCCTGTTTCTCTCTAAAGACCTTGCTCTCCCCATTTTGCCCACCCATTAGTATAATGTCTTCTAGCAACTTTTGATAGCACTTCTCATCGCCTCCTCTCGAGACATCACAGTCCAAATCACCATCAACTCTCTCTCTCTTTTTAAAACAGATTTATTGAGGTATAATTATATACTATAAAATTCACCTATTCTAAGTGTACAATTCAATGATTTTTAGTAATCATTATTAAATTGCATCATCTCCTGCTTAAGTTATTGTAATAGCTTAGCGCTCCCTGCTTTATTTATTTATTTTTTTTCAGTAGGACTTAACCATCATCTGACATAGAATATATTTTACTTACATGCTAGAATATATAGGTCCTATGATGGCAGGGATTTTGTCATCTTTTCATTATCACCATATCCATAGTATCTGCAACAGTGCCTGATGCATAGGGTCACTCAAAAATATTTGTTGGATGAATAAATATATCACTGAACAAATGGCACCTGCTATTCTCTTGGACAAGTATAAAACTCCTTACCCTACCACCTGGAGGAGATCTGTGATGGGTCAATACCAGTGGAATAATGAGATGGGGTAGTCATATGTAGACACTCTCCTTCCCCCTTCATGTTTTACCTTTGGGTTTATCTCTCTCCTTACATTCTCTAGTCATCAAAGTGGTAGGACCTGAGGACCAGGACTGGATGTAGATCTTGAGGAAATTGGCTACTGCATTTGATTTAGACCCAGACTGCTTGGCTGCCTTTTCCAGGCAAAGCAATCCCTCCCTGGTATTAGACGTCCTGTGCTGCCAGTGGAGGTTAACGTCCAAATGTAGAGGGCAAGGGCGCGCTGAAACTTCAGAGTAACAAACAGCTTTCCCCGGTATCCATACTTTTTCCTCCTAAACCTGAAGAGGTAGTCTTAAGTGGCTGGTTCAAGATCGGGTGTTCACGATTCCAACCAAACATCACTCCATCTTAGCACAATTGACACTGTCTACTCAGATCTACATCTTGATGTAGCTTTGAAATTTTAGGTTTATTCTGCTTTGGAGAACTATATTATACAACAGCTTTAGGGAAAAAAGCATCTAATATTTACTGAGTGCTTTTTGTATGATAGCAAGATATTTCACATGTATCCTATATATTAGATGCTTTACATACATATATATTTAATTAGTTAAAAATAAAAGACTAATATTTTTCTCTTACTCATTAATATTAGGCCTAAGTTTTATAAACCACCCTTACATGGGTGTGTATAACCAACTGGAGCTTGGAGGAGTGATCTGGGCTAGGGACAGCATTTTGAGTATCAATTATTAAAAAAAATGATAATTAAAACTATAGGAATAGATCATATGCTCTGGAGAGTGAGAAGAGAGAGCCTAGCTCAAAACCTTGAGAAATTTAATTTTTAATGGCTGAGTAGAAGAAGATGAGCCTGGAAAGGCAGAGAAGAAGCATCCATAGAGGTTAGAGGTAAACAGGGAGGGTGTTAAATGCAGGAAGGTATGTGTCAGCTTTCTGAAAGCTTGCAACTGTCATAACAGAGTTTGTTTTGGGGGAGTCTAACTCCTAGTAAAGTATTTGTCATTTAATTAAAAGTTATCATTAAGTGGGTGGTTCTGAACTTGGTTTTGACACTAGATAAATAGTTCTCAGCCAGATGTACCTACAAGACTGGAAAGATGTAGATTTTTGCATTATTAAGACATTGTGTTCAGCAAAATTATTTTTTCACTCCAATCTTACCTCCCCCTATAAGTGTGACATACCCTTTCCAGAAGCTCTATTATTCATTGATGGCTTTTTGGCATTCTCATAGTAAATTTGAATATTTGATGTTAGTGAAACAAGATGACAAGCATTGTACAAAAAATGTGGAATTATTACCGAAGCATTCTTGAGGATGAGATTATTATTTTTGTGTTTAATGCTAGTGACAGTAGATTCCCAGTGAATTTTTATTTTATAGCTTTAGACTCAGCAACAAATTTATTTTGTTCATTCACTCACTAATTTATCCATCAAATATATGTTAAGTGCCTACTATATGCCAGACACTAGGAATGTTAAGACACATCAGGTGTGATTCTCAAGCTTTGGTATGCATTGGAATCACCTGGAAGACTTGCTAAAAATACATATGCCCCAATCACCACCCCCATATTCAGTAGGTCCCAGAGTAGTTTCTGTGAATTTATGTATAACAAGCTCTGTGTGATCCTGATGTAGTTTGGAACTATTTCCTATGTAAAGGCTTTTAGTGAAAAACTTAAATATAATAAAATGTAAGAGGTGTCAGATACAAGTACACACAGGGTAGAGTATATATTAAATTTTATTACATTTGTATCTCCCTACAGCAGTGGATGGTACACTCAACAATATTATTGCAGTTTTAAGCTCTAATGGAATTTTTTTGTTAGGGCTTAGCAAAATGGTTTATTTTCATTAATATTGCAGAAAATGTTAATATCCGCATAAATGATCATAAAGGTAAGAGAATGCTATAAACGTACATATATCGTTATATTCATGCATACAGTTTCCCTTATAGGAATGAGGCAGCTTCTGCTTAAACAGTGGGGAGCATACTCTGCGGTTGTTACAGGACTAGTCCTCTCATAAATGAAAGGCTTCTTTCCTTTCCTTTTTTTCCTTTGTCTGCTAGGCGCTTTTATAGCCTGTTGATACAAACAGCATTAGAGGAATATTAGCAGTTTCTAAACCCCCAGCAATAGTGCAAAGTGCAAAACTCTATATCTTGCATTGAGGAAAATAAGCTTTCTTTTAAAGAATAACTGGTGTTTTCTCATTAAAATGAGACACTCATTCACTGTGCCATTCACAAAGAAACAGGCTGAGAAGGATGGATCAATTCCACTTTCATTGCAGGGAACCTAGGATGTTCTTTGACTACAAAATTGAGTAGGAAGAGATGTAGATTAGAAGCAACTATTTAATAAATCTGATTTAAAATTGAATGTAAACAGCACAGGAAATTTGAAAAAAGTTCTAGAACTTCTTCAAAATGGTGCTTCAAAACATCTCTTCTGAAATAGATTTAAAAAGTACAATATCGTGCCTACTGATCACCAAAATTCTTGATTTTCTTCTCTTTCCTGCAACCACAAATAAGCTACACTTCCCAGACACCTTTGCATTCTATATATGGTCATATGCTATGTTCTAATCAATTGAATATGAGGGGAAGTGATATGACATACACCTCTTCTAGGCTTGACCCATAGAGAATTCCCACTGTGGTTCTCCATGCACCTTTCTGGATAATGATAGCCAGGCAATCTTGAGGATGAGATTATTATTTTTGTGTTTAATGCTAGTGACAGTAGATTCCCAGTGAATTTTTATTTTATAGCTTTAGACTCAGCAACAAATTTATTTTGTTCATTCACTCACTAATTTATCCATCAAATATATGTTAAGTGCCTACTATATGCCAGACACTAGGAATGTTAAGACACATCAGGTGTGATTCTCAAGCTTTGGTATGCATTGGAATCACCTGGAAGACTTGCTAAAAATACATATGCCCCAATCACCACCCCCATATTCAGTAGGTCCCAGAGTAGTTTCTGTGAATTTATGTATAACAAGCTCTGTGTGATCCTGATGTAGTTTGGAACTATTTCCTATGTAAAGGCTTTTAGTGAAAAACTTAAATATAATAAAATGTAAGAGGTGTCAGATACAAGTACACACAGGGTAGAGTATATATTAAATTTTATTACATTTGTATCTCCCTACAGCAGTGGATGGTACACTCAACAATATTATTGCAGTTTTAAGCTCTAATGGAATTTTTTTGTTAGGGCTTAGCAAAATGGTTTATTTTCATTAATATTGCAGAAAATGTTAATATCCGCATAAATGATCATAAAGGTAAGAGAATGCTATAAACGTACATATATCGTTATATTCATGCATACAGTTTCCCTTATAGGAATGAGGCAGCTTCTGCTTAAACAGTGGGGAGCATACTCTGCGGTTGTTACAGGACTAGTCCTCTCATAAATGAAAGGCTTCTTTCCTTTCCTTTTTTTCCTTTGTCTGCTAGGCGCTTTTATAGCCTGTTGATACAAACAGCATTAGAGGAATATTAGCAGTTTCTAAACCCCCAGCAATAGTGCAAAGTGCAAAACTCTATATCTTGCATTGAGGAAAATAAGCTTTCTTTTAAAGAATAACTGGTGTTTTCTCATTAAAATGAGACACTCATTCACTGTGCCATTCACAAAGAAACAGGCTGAGAAGGATGGATCAATTCCACTTTCATTGCAGGGAACCTAGGATGTTCTTTGACTACAAAATTGAGTAGGAAGAGATGTAGATTAGAAGCAACTATTTAATAAATCTGATTTAAAATTGAATGTAAACAGCACAGGAAATTTGAAAAAAGTTCTAGAACTTCTTCAAAATGGTGCTTCAAAACATCTCTTCTGAAATAGATTTAAAAAGTACAATATCGTGCCTACTGATCACCAAAATTCTTGATTTTCTTCTCTTTCCTGCAACCACAAATAAGCTACACTTCCCAGACACCTTTGCATTCTATATATGGTCATATGCTATGTTCTAATCAATTGAATATGAGGGGAAGTGATATGACATACACCTCTTCTAGGCTTGACCCATAGAGAATTCCCACTGTAGTTCTCCATGCACCTTTCTGGATAATGATAGCCAGGCAGATTTGAAAGTCACAGATTGAAAATTGCAGGGCTTCTGTCAGCCTGGGTTCTTGAAGAACTATATGGAGCAGGGACTTCCCACCCCCACACTTCCCCATCCCAGTGCAAATGAACTTTGCCTGAGAGAGAAATCAACTTTTACCCTGTTAAGCTTCTGAACTCTTGGGGGTGGGTCATAACATCAATTAGCTTACTTGAAGTAAGAGAGGGTATAAGAAGGTAGGCACATCTGTATCATGAGACGATGTGCTGCTTATTATTTCTGGGCCCAGAGCCCTAAATATAGTCGCATCATTCTCTTGCAGAAGTTGCCTTTACCACGATCCCCACCGAGAAAATTCTGTAGAAAAGACTCCTCTGGCTCCTGGGGGCAGTACTTAGCCTGTCAGGAGTACTCTGGTCCTGCAAAGACAGTTTAAAGCCAACCTTTCTCTTGGTCAGTGGGACATGGTCCTAGCAGCACACAGATTGTAAAATGCACAAAATTCTAACTCCAGCATTTGGAGAAACCAGGACTAGATAGAAGGAACCAGAGGCACAGCCACAATGGAGCACAGCCGGCATGCAGACAACAGAGGACCGGGCCACCTTTTGGGCCCCTCAGTTGCACTTGCCACAGACTGGCTGGTACTGGCATCAAAATTTAAGAGAAAATCCTCCTGGCTTTTAAAAAGTTTTACTGCATGGAAGTTAGACACTGAATTTCACAGTATTCAAAGGCCCACTCCTTATGAAAAGAGAGATCTCCCTTCCCTTTTAAGATAATGACTGAACCCTCTCTAGATCATCTCCCTCCCGCAGAAGCCAGCCTTTCACACGCCAACACTCTGCCCACAGTGATCGCTTTCCCTGAGGTAGCTATTTATGGCATCGCCTATTCCAAATACAATCTCAGTGGATATAGAAACTGCTTAAGAATTTGCAACCTGATTTTATTTTTAATTTAGGCTTGGTTTATATCCAAAATATTCCTCCAAGCCTTAAAGCTTTTCAGCCATTTTAGGTACCTCTCTCTCCTTCCTAAGTCCATTAAATAAGATAGCCACCACCCAAGCAACAGTGATTCTGTATCAGGCAGTATGCACGGCTTTTACATACATTATGCTACTTAATCTTCATATGAGATAAGTATTATTCTTATCCCACTTTGTATATGCAAAACTGAAGCAGCGAAAGGTTAAA
The DNA here is from genome assembly GCA_006410655.1 of Kobus ellipsiprymnus. Classification (NCBI taxonomy): domain Eukaryota; kingdom Metazoa; phylum Chordata; class Mammalia; order Artiodactyla; family Bovidae; genus Kobus; species Kobus ellipsiprymnus. The sequence continues at coordinate 222,027 of SJYR01003832.1, forward strand.
TAACTTGAGCAATCTCATATAACTGAAAGCGTATGAAAGTGATAGTCGCTTAGCCATGTCTGACTCTTTGCAACCCCATGAACTGTAGCCCACCAGGCTCCTTTGTCCATGGGATTTCCAAAAGGCAGGGATACTGGAGTGGGTTGCCATTCCCTTCTCCAGGGCATCTTCCCGACCCAGGGATCGAACCTGCATCTCCTGCACTGCAGGCAGATTCTTTACCATCTGAGCCACCAGGGAAGCCCTCGTATAACTAACTAACTACTAAGGAGCAAACCAGAGTTCAAAGCATTCACTGCAGCCCCAAACCTCCACCCTTAATCAATGTACTCCACTGCCTCTGCTTCTGTTTAAGTTTTGCTCCTAGAAGACACCTCTTGAAAGAGTAGTTGATCCTTCAGAAGGACCAATAAATAATTCCAGTTCATCAGAATTTCTTCTCTGTACCATTTCTTTTCATTCCAGCACTTGGGGAATTTGGGGACCTCTTACCACGGCACCAGTGTTCATCCTCTCAGGTACCTCCCTTCTCTGCATCTTAGCAGCTCTCTGGCATAGTGATCCTGGGGCTGTTGCTGCAGTCTTCCGGAAAGAGAAGCTTCTTGGCTCCTGCACATTCTTAATGCTCAGGAGAAGAGCTGCGCTATGGGGCCAATCTGTCACTGGCTCTATATTTAGCATCATCTGCCAGGAATATTTCAAACTGCCTATTTTTGTATGTGCCGGTTTGTGCAAATGTGACTGCTCCACCGCTAGTTCGTGGGAAACCAGGGGCATTAAGTGGATGCTCCGGGTTTTATGTTAAGTGTTGTGAGTCAGCCCTTCAACCAACCTTCAAATGGGACTTAGGAGAGGATGGAGGCAGGGTTTTCCCAGGGTGTGAGTCCCAGGGGTCTACACTTTCAGTGACTCAAAAGCAATCCAGGGGTGGCAGCTGCAGAGGAGGCGGAGGGAAGTTCTGGGTTTGAGGAAGAAATATAAAAAGCCCAAGGCTTTTGCAGCATCCCTGAGGCAACATGCTGGCTTTTCCCATCTCAGAGCTCCCCCATGCCAGATCCATGAATCACTGGGCAGACTCTTTCAGCCTTAACCAAGCCCGTACTGCCTTTGTGATCCATCTCAGTGAAAGACAAGGTCTCCCATTTACTGAGGGCTTCAGTTTCCAGGGCTGATATTTATAAGCATCAGTTCATTTCGACCATATGACATCCTTATGAGGGAGATTCTAGTCTTAGTCCCAGCTTAGAGCCTAGGAAACTGAGGCTGAGAGAGGCTCAGGGACTCGCAGAGTCAGAATCCAAGCTTGGACTTACTGAAACCAGACCATGATCATCAGCCAGACTGTGGTTATCATACTGACCAGTTCTCTATCTCCTACCAAGTGAATCTCTTTGCAATAGACACTGTAATTTTTTTGCCTAGTATTTCCATCTGCAGCTTGTTTTCCAGATTGAATGTTTGACGGTATTTGAGAGTTTCTGGCCATAGGTTTGTTATCCAGCCCCACTGTGACTGTGTTGACTCCTCTAAAAACCTCTCCCAGATTGGGCCCAGAAACGGGGCCAGGTGAGGCAGGGGGTCTCTTGGTTTTGCCCTCAGCCTTGAGTAAGATGTGTCTGATGGAAGCAGTTGAGCAGCCTTGTAAGAGTCTGCCCCAGCTGCAGAGGTGCAGGGAGAAGTATGGAATTTGTCCTTGTAGATGACAAGTGTTGTTGGAATAGGAATTGCCACAAGGGATGGCATGGGACTGGAGCTAAAAAGACTGACGGGAGTGCAGTGCACTACCCAGCTGACCTGAGTGACTTATTAATCTTCAGAGTGGATGAATCCAGGCAGATTCCAAATTGTGATAATAGGAAAATATTGAAAGCTATATGGACTTTTTTTCTGAGCACAATTCTTGAGGATGACCGAGCATCCTAGGTGAAAGTTAGTTATACGCATGCTCTTTTGTAGGTTGGAAAGTAGAGGGATTGACAAACATGAGTGGCACAGAAATAGAGATTAGAAATCAGACCTTTTAATAGACTATTCCATATCCCCTCTGTTTCAGTTGTTTACTTTTATATAACAAGCCACCCTTAAACTTAGGGGCTTAAAAGAAGAACAATCATTTTATTATGATCTCCTGTGGATGTGGGAAAGATTGAAGGCAGGAGGAGAAAGGGATGACAGAGGATGAGATAGTTTAGAGGCATCACTGACTCAATGGACATGAGTTTGAGCAAACTCTGGGAGACAGTGAAGGACAGGGAAATCTGGCGTATTGCAGTTAATGGGGTTGCAAAGAGTCAGACATGACTTAGTGACTGAACAACAACGAGGATGTGGGGGCAGCTGTCTGTCTGGTCCTCCCTAGGGTCTCTCCTTCAGTTGCAGCTGGACAATGGTTGGGGCTGGAGTCATCGTAAAGTCTTCTTCACATATCTGGAAGTTGATGCTGGTTGTGAATTGAGACCTCACCTCGGCTGTGTGTCAGGACATTTATATGTCATCTCTCCACATGGCCTGAATATCCACATAGGAAGAGGGCTGTGTTCTCAGAGGGAGAGACCCAAGAGAATGAGGCACTCTATATCTCATCTTTTATTACCTAACCTCAGAAGTCACACAGTGTCATCTATAGTCCCATCATGGTCCAGGCCAGGCCAGATTCCAGAGGATAGAATACAGACACATTCCTCAAAGGGAGGAGAATCAACATGAATTTTTAAGAAAGCCATGTGAGATGGGATATATACTATGGTGGCCATTTTTGAAAGATTCAAGCTTCTATACCAATCACACTGGACTAGGGAGGAACTTGAATTGGGGAGAAATTGAATGAGGGACTATAGCCAGGATTACGTGCCAGAGGGCTGGGAGGGGAGAGGAGAATCAAGACTCCAAGCAATTCCTTCTTACAGTTAACAAGTGTTTACTGGGTACTTCTCATGTGCCAGAAATTGGGTATACAACAGTGAGCAAGAAGCAAGGCCCTGGCCTTCACGTAGTTTATAATCTGGTGGGGACATGATAAACACCCGCTCAAATAATTACAGTAACTGTAAAGTTGGGTAAGAAGACTGACAATATAAGGGTGTATGTGTCTATTTTAGATAAAGAGCTTAGTGATGGCCTCTCTGGGGTGGGCAGACACTTAAGTGGATGAAGTGAAGCATGCTAACATTTGGAGGAAGGACATTCCAGCCTGAGGGAAGAGCAGGTGTCAAACCCCTTCAGAAGGATAAGCCTGAAGTATTCAAAGTATAACAGGAAGCCCTGGAGGAATCCCGTGGAGGGATTGAGTTGGAATAGGGTAGGAAATGAGGTATAAGAAGTTACCAGTGGTTGAAGCTTAATTTGGGGCAAAATCTATTTCAAAACATTTCGTTTTCGAATGTTTGCTCCCCTAGAAGGACAAATCCTATTAGAAAGTGTCCATCATGAATATAGGCCTCCTGTTTTTGAAACGTAAATGACCATGAGTCCCTTTGGGGCAGAGCTGACTGAATACAAATTTCAGAAAACATCTCTGACATGAATGTAGAAGCATCTGGCTCCCCTCAGGGTAACTTCCCACCACTTACCACAGCCAATCTGGTCTTTGTCAGGGCATCTTCCTTTTCAGGGTGTAACTATGACAACGGAGTGTGATGCTGATGCTGGGACTCTGCAGAAGCCCTCTATATGCACGCACGATGCTGTCGGAACATAGAATTGTGAATCAGGTTAGTGTCAGCCCCTCCCTTTGTAGTGAACAATTATCTGCTACTTGATTCCATTAATGTTTTATTACTGGCTTTGTTTTTACTATGACTCTTTTATAATAAAATGATTAACATGTTCTATAATCTATGGCAGCATTTTCCAAGTTAATTTGATCAAGACCCCTGTGTTAGTTTTCCATTGCTGCTGTACCAAATCACTACAAACTTAACAGCATAAACAACACAAATGCCTTATTTTACAGTCTGCAGATTAGAGGTCTCATGATGATCTCTGCAGGCTAAAATCAGGGTGTCAACAGGGCTATTTTCCTTTCTTGAGGCTCAAGGGGAAGAGACATTACCTTGGTCATTCCAGCTCTTGGCAGAACAGAATTCCTTGTGGCTATAGGACCAAGGTCTCCAAGGTCTCCTTGCTAGCTGAGGGCTATTCCCAGCTTCTAAAGGCTGCCCAAATTCCTTGGCTCATGCCCCTCCCTCTATCTGCAAAGCCAGCAGTGGTAGGTTGAATAACTCACATGTTGAATTTCTCCTCCATGTTCTTCTGTCTCATTTCTCTCTGACCACAGCCAGGGAAGACTTTCAACTTTTAAGAACTCATGTGATGAGACTGAGTCCACCTGGGTATACCAGGATGTTCTTTTCATCTGAAGATCTATGCCGTTAGTCACATCTGCAAAGTTCCATTTACCATGTAACACAACACAGTCACAAGTACCATGAATGAGGGTGTGAACATCTTTGGGAGAGTCATTACCTACCACAACCTTCATTCCCCAACCCCCATAGAATACAGTTTGGGAAGCACTGCTGTAGAGGGCTGAATTCTAGACAGGAAAGAAACCCATTCTTTAGAGGCCATTAAAAAAAATGAAAGCACTGAGTGAGCACAAGACCAGGTGAAGTTGGAGCCAGGGGTGCAGAGGAATAGATTTCATGAAGGTTTATCTTCTTGCTTAGCCAGAGTATGAATCAGGTAGATTTTCTGATTGGACTGGTCTATCAAGAACTTCTGCTTCTAATGCCAGAAATGAGAGGAAGGTGTTACCAATCAGGGATCTTGGCCTCCTTAATTGATAGAAATAGATCAGAGGCCAGACAAGAAATTCAGGTGAGGTTTTATGGGGCCCCTGCAGCAGCAGAAGAAAGTGAGAACAAACAATAGTTTCCCTTGCTTGTTCACTCCCTGGAGGGAGGGCAAGCTTGTTCCTTATATGATTTGAGGTATGGGTGTGTCCAGGGGTCGGGGTAGAGGAGTGGCTTAGGTGGTTTGCCCACCTGTTAGGTGGTCTGCCCACCCATTAGGTGGTGTTGTGTGCAGGGGGCACGCACAATACACTGCTTTTGTTCCAGGCTCTTCAAAAGTGGCAGTTGGGTGTTTTAGTCTCTTTGTATTTTTCGTCCAGAATTTGACCTAACTGTGCATGCATGCAGTTACTTTTTTTAAAATATAAATTTATTTATTTTAATTAGAGGTTAATTACTTTACAATATTGTATTGGTTTTGCCATCCATCAACATGAATCTGCCACGGGTGTACACATGTTCCCCATCCTGAACCCCTCTCACACCTCCCTCCCCGTACCATCCCTCTGGGTCATCCCAGTGCACCAGCCCCAAGCATCCTGTATCCTGCATCAAACCTGGACTGGCGATTAGTTTCTTATATGATATTATACATGTTTCAATGCCATTCTCCCAAATCATCCCACCCTCTCCCTCTCCCACAGAGTCC